>JAGDQP010074163.1:0-10302 GCA_022664845.1 Lepisma saccharinum | reverse complement strand
GATATGGAAAATAGATTTCTTACTTCCGCCATTTTGGATCCAAGATGGCGTCTTTGAACTCGTTAGGTAACATTTTCGTAATCAAAAAGTGGTGTTGTACCTTTATGCCAAATTTGATTTCAATAGCCCCAGCGGTTTAGGCTGTGTATTCTATACAACAATGGGTTCGGCGGCCATTTTGGATCCAAATGGCGACCGATTTTGCTCATTAACGAACTTAACCGAGCTATTAAGCCTAGAAACAACATATAAAAAATTGGTTCAAATGTCTTTAAAATTATGGCCTCTAGCGTGTTAATATATACATAGATATTTATATATAAATATATACTTTCATATCGAATCGATCTCAATAGGTATATTTTTCTTCGAAATCTACCTAAAAATCGCTTAGCATCGAGAAACTCAGCTTTCTATTCAGTCCAGAAACTCCTAACCGAGCGATTAATATCCAGGAAGTTGGAATTGCAAATATACAGAACGGTTATTCTATTTTATGTTTGCGAAAGTTGGAATAGCACCCCATCAAGTATACATAAATCATGTATGTTTGAAAATAAGACTTTGAGAAAGATATACGTACCAAAACGGGATGAAACGACTGGAGAGTGGAGTAGACTGAATAATGAAGAACTCCACAGATTGTATGATTCACCTGGTGTTATTAAAATAATAATGAAATCACGAAGTCTAAGATGGGCAGGCCATGTAGCTCGGGTGGGGGAAAATGAAGATTATATATCTAGTGTGGTTGGTAAACTGGAGGGAAAGAGGCCGTTAGAAAGACCGAGTCGTCGTTGGGATAACAATATTAGAAGGGACCTTCTAAAGGTAGATATGCATGATGCAAATTGACTTGAGCCCAGGATGAAATCCAATAACGAACGTTTGTTACTGCGGGGATAAACATTTGAGTTCCGTAAGTTATAGAGGGAGTTAGTAAGTTAATTCATTTTTTTATCCTAACAGTTGCTTCACACATATATTTTCATTTCTAACAATGAGTTCTCCTGCTCCTCCTCAATGAAAAAATAAATTAAATTGTTGAATAATTCTACATACTTCTATGAACCTCCTGGACCTACCCTCTTCTCTACCTGCTTCTATTTTACCGAGAAGGTTAGATTAGGCAAGGTTTGGTTACGCGTTATCTATTCCCTTCTAAATCAAGAAGTTAGGTTAGGCTAACACCAGTTTACCTAACCTAACGTAGCCTAACCTAACGTTCTTGACCAAAATATTAAGTATCAGATATCAGGAAAGATTGTGCTAACCTCTGTAGACATAGATCTGAAAGGAGTGAGTCTGAAGTTCGAGCGTCGATCCCAAATAAACCATTTGCTGAATTTCCATTTCGCTCCAGGATCCTTTTCAGCCACAAAATTGGACACAAACTCCTCATCACTGTCTTTAATCTTGTAAATTTCATCAATGCGCAAAGACTTGCTTTTTATGTCCCTTGTTACAATATAAATTTCCATGCTGAATTCTAAAGTGTAGCTGTTAAATCGTGTTGATATTGGCTTTCCCGGTGGCATGAAGGCGAATAACATAAACCAGTTACTTCGGAATCTGTAAGTTAACTGTAAAAGAAGGAAATAATGTGTGTATCATTCAAGATGTTAGTGAAAGAATAGTGCTAACCCACATACATATGACAAATGTTATTACTAGTTTCTTTAATTCATCTGGGGTGGACTTTAAAGGCATTCAGTGAGAGTGAGCTAACCCAAAAAGTAAATAAACTCGTGATTACTATTTGGTTTCATTCGCCTGATCTCTCTGCAATTTGAGTATCAGTATTTGTTGTTGGATTGACCTAGAGGCTCCTGGGTCAATCCGACAACAAATAGTGATAATCAAATTGCAGACAGACATCAGGCGAATGAAAGCAAATAGTAATCAGGACTTTATGGTTTATCTTTTTCTGTCAGTGAATGCATCAATTCTTCTTCATCTTTAGAACATTTTACTTTTACTTTCTCTTAGCAAGGCCAACGTCTTCTGTCTTGCACTTTTATCCTCATTTCCTCTTTTCTCCTCACTCCATCTCTCGTTCTCTTTCAGTTCTCCCATTTGTCCTCCGTCAATGACCTTCACTCTTGAATCAAACTCGATTCTCTGCGTCTTCCTATAGCTTCTTCAGTTTTTAATATAATTCCAACTGTTTTCCTTTTTCCTGTCTATCCTTTCTTTCTTCTATGGTTCTTCTCTACAGACTATTCCCACGTAATATATGTTTCAATTAAGATGTTTATCTCCTTTATTACTCTTTATCAGTTTTCTTTCCTCCCTATTCTCGTCAAAACTTCATTTTTCACTCCATCGCCCAATTTAACACTGGTTATTTTACTCCACAAACACACCTCAAAGCTTTCCAAGTGTCTTTTGTATTGATTATCCAGTTTACAGCATTTGAAAAGCTTGTTAATTTGTTTTACTATACATACTGTACCTTAAGTTTCCATGGTGTCTTCATATTCGATATGAACGATGACTTCTCGTAATGTTGCACAGCGTACAGCTCAACTGGTTCATGGCTCGAGAACAATTATATACACAGTGTATTTCACGACACCAGGAAAATTAACTTATGTGCTAATCGAGCACTCTTCCAGCTTCAGCTCAACTACACACTATAACGCACTCCACCATATGTGAAGACGTTGATTTAGAAACACTTACGCAAATCAGGTATTATGATAGAATTACTTGCCAATTTCTGTATGGACAGGTGTTTCTGGTGCGTGAGTTTACTTGTGGACTTTAATCAAGGATCCCCCTGGTTCGATTTCAAGGATTCATTGGAAGTAGTGGTTCTGAATCTACTTTGAACTATAGGTTCTGCTCACTCGACAGACGTGAATGACAAACTACTTCCCGTTTTACTTTGCTCTGGGAGCTTTGAGTCATAAATCCTCTTCTCAATAGTACATAAATCTTCACCGTCACCATATGGTCTGCAGTAAAGCCAATTATCGCTAATTATTTCGGACTGTACGATTGGAATGAACATATACAACTAAAGAATTCACATCTTGGATATTGTAGTAACATACAGACTTTTTTCCATGTCATGATAAGATACAAACAGATCAGAATGCTGACAAGAAGTGAACACTATAATAATAAAAAAGACGTTTCAATGCCATAAAAATGGTGACTCATGTGTTTTGTGCCATAAAAGGAATAGCGTAGACAGGATTAAGAAAATTTACTCCGATGAAGAAGAGAAGGTAGAAGATTTAGAGAGATTTTGGGTACAACTAAGTCAAAATGGAACAATAATAGGGAGAGAGTACAAAAAAGGAAAGGAATAAGGCAAAAGAGAAGAATAAGAAGAAATGGTGTGGCACTGAGAGCGTAGGAATCATGACTGAGGAAATCAAGAAGACATTTAAGAAACTAGGAATCAGGACGTACAATAAAGGGAACAAGAAGATAAAGAATTAACGAGATCTAATAGGAAAAAGAATTTAGAACGGGAACATAGAGGAATCGTATATATGGAAAAGTCTGCAGAATGTGACATGGCATATATTGGAGACACCAAGAAGATCAAAGAGATACTGAGACAGCATATGAATGATGTTCGCCTAAAAAGAAGAGACACTAATCCCATTAAAATATGTCCCGGAGGTGGGACAGGCTGTAAATTTGGAAAACTTGAAAGTGATAGAGTAAAAAGCAGAAAATTAGTGAGAAAATGGAACGAAGTCAGGAAAATCAAGTGAATGCGTGCAATATCTATGAACTGAAATAGTGGTATAAGCATAAACAGAGAATCAACACTAGAAGACATTAGTTAGGTGAGTTGGGGCAGAGAAATACATGCACAAATGATGGTCTTGATGTTAATAGCTCACAGGTAGAGCACTCATCAAGCAACTGGGAGATCCCGGTTCAATCCTCAATAAACGCACTAACAATTTTTGAAATGCATTTACTGAGCTCGCGTAGCTTTCGGGAGGTCGTGGGTTCGATGCAGGCGGCCGACCATCCTGACAGGTTTTTCCATGGTATATCCTCAGGCACACTAGGCAAATACCGGAATGGTACCTTCAACGTAAGCAAAACTGACACCTTTCAGAATTCTTTCCCCTCCCCTATCCCGACCTGAGCCTTAGATGCCTCAAGGCCATAAATATAGTTCAACTGAAATGCATTTTTCAACAGGTTAAGACTGTCCACGAAAAAATCATATATATATATATATAGAATAATGCAATCCAGGACAGATAAAAAGAGATAAGACGAAAAAACGCATATACTTCCTTTTCTTTAGGAAGAAAATTTGAATCACAATTTTTTCTGCGTATGTACTGATAAACTCTCAGTCTGAAAGCTGCTTTGCGCATTCATTATTGTCAACATTTCTTACTTGCCTCTCTGCGCATACCTTCCTGCCCTAATTACCGCCTACCTGCTCCTCTGCGCATGCACATCTACTACAAGTTCCGCCCACTTGTTCCTCTACGCTTTAATTTCTCCCAGAATCTCCGCCTTCCTTATCCTCTGAATAAGCATTTCTGCATAAGCATTAGACTCTCTATTATTTTGTTCTAGTTAACACTTCTGTCCTAATGACCACCATGCTTTATTTCAATGCTCTTAACAAGCACGTACCGAGATCTGTATACAAAGAATCGCAATATTTATTTTACAAGTTAGAAACACTTACATTTGTCTTTCATTTTGCCTCACCTTGTACATAACATTCGATATCAGTAAATTTCCTGTTAGTAGGTACAGTTAGTTCGAAACTAGTTACATAGTGTAAGCGAGTAAATAATATTGTACTTACTTTTCGAATATATCGGAGCATTGGTCGATCTGCGCAAAGAATGACATAAACTTCCCTGTGTTTAGGGCTGGCTCCATAGTTGTCGAGATCAGTCTTAGATGTATTCATAAAACTTATTCTGACATCATACTCCCACATTCTGTTTTGAAGTTTTCTGATCAGGCCAAGGATTAAAAATTCTGAAAAGGAGTGCGAAACGAAAAATGTGATAAATATATCCACCTAGATAGTAACCAAGGAACAGAAACGGTAAGGAACAAAGCTAACTATCGAAAAGAGCGAGAACATTTTTGTTACGTTGTACTAACAATCACTAATAAACAGCATCTAGATATTTCCTTATGATCCTTTAACCTTACTAGGTTGAGCCTCAGTTTTGTGTATCTGTTTGCCAATTAGACTTGCTCTATTTTTCTATTTAAGACTATTATGCAATTCATACCATAGCTAATTAGAAGTACACACATCATTTATTCTCAAACTTATTCATAATAACAGTTTTGCTTCCGGTTTAGAACTAATCCACCTGAACTAAACTCACTTGAATGAAATCTCTTACTTGTAATATTCCGATTTATAAAATATTCTGTGCAAGAGTTTTGTGAAATATGCAATCATTAAAAGTTTATTAAGAAGTTACTGTAACATAAATAATATCGTTCCTCTCCTCCAGTCAACAATTAGTAAGGGACTTGGTCACGAAATCTTTGACAGTGGAACTTTTCTTGTTTCTCCGCACGATTTCGCACACCAAGTGCAGACAGAGATGAATGCTAAAATTAGATGTGAAGAAAATAATAACGTACAACTTCTCCATGTCTTATTTGCAATGATACGAAGGCGTAAAGGGTTGGTTTCAATTTCAACAATATTGGCTTACTTTCAATTATTGTTTTTTTCTACAACCTGCTGGATTTTATATACTCTATTATCAAATTTTTATTAAATTGCTTAATTTTTTTTAAAAAAATAATTCTATTTGCTTGATGAAACAAAACGTGACCTTAAGTGTTATTACTAGAGACAGTAGAATTTCGGGAATAAAGGTGTTTAAATTTCGTGAGTGATTTCCTGAGTAAAATGTTACAAAATCGTGAGAACAAGGACAAATTTTTGAATAACTTAAAACTTGCTTGCATTAATACATGCTGCTAAAAGCCTAAATAAAGTGCATTTCTTTCCCACACTTCTTACACATTTGCAGAAAAAAGAACTGTATCAAAATTTTAATAAACACGTACACAACTAAGAAGGAATTTATTTCTTAGTCACTCAGGTCAATTTTCACAAACTTTTGACGAACCCCAAATTTGTCGTATTCAGTTTTGTTTGATTGTATGAGCGTCACACAAGGAAACTTTGAAAAATATCCCATTTGAAACTTTGTTTTGCTCTTTCCGATAGCAAGATTTACAGTGGCGTGATATCTCACGTGTTCGAATAGTTTTCACAAAGATTTTCGCTGCGGTTACTATCAAACGCTCACAATAAATGGTCTTGTGATAATGTAGTTCGTATATTTCCGCTAGATGGTAAACCATGTTCGCAAAATTGCTACCATCAATGAGGCATAAAGTGTACTACATTCTAACATTCTCTGTGCTACTACAATCCGATGATAGGTTTCTGAAGACGAATTGTATTTTTTCCGTTTGTTTATGCATTATTTTCGTAAATGAATGAATAAAAATGGTATCACTTCGTGAGTAGTGCTCAGAATTCGTGGGTAGAAGTAAAATGTCCAAATTTCCCGAGTATTTCGTGAGTTAAGAATGACATTTTCGCAAAGTGCTAACAGCCATCTATCTACTTCATGTGATTTCTTGAGTGTTTAAATTTCTCGCGAATTCGCAAGTCGCGAAATTCTACTGTCCCTAGTTATTTATTACACGTATGACACAGACAATACTTATGTAAAATGTTGCTGTGTTAATTCAACAATTTCCGTGTCCCAGATCGACCACCATATTTCCATGCTGAATCAACCTCGTTTGTTGTGTGATTTCGGTGTTTCAAAAACTGTGTTAGTGTTGGTATAAGATAAAATAAGATGAAGTGTATGGTCGGTAACAGTGTTGGTATGGTGTGTTGAATCAGCATTGACAATACGTACATTGTAAACTTTGTATTTTGGGATCACTTCGACCCGACTTCGACTTAACTATTAAGTTTTAAACTCTACAAACATCCATGCCCGAGTCGGGATTCGAACCCAGAACCCTGGAGACGTTCGCCTGACGCTTCAGACCGCATGATCACCACGGTTGGCAACACATATATTGTGCTGAATCACTAAAATCAACATCATTCGTTGTGTTAAAACAAAAAATGGTTATTGTTGACCTGGGACACCGAGGAATGTTGAATTGAGGTTAATGTAAAGCAACGATCTCCAACAAAAGATACCAGCAGCCGGCCGGGTGGCCGTGCGGTCTGCGGCGGTATGTCAACGGCTCGAAGGTCCCGGGTTCGAGTCCCGGCAGGGGCATGGGTGTGGATTTTAATAGCTAAGGGGCAAATCGTGACGGGCCGAAGTCCAAAGTTACTAGACTGGCCCATATAAAAATAAAGTTTACTAAAAAAGATACCAGCACTATCTCCGTATATGTCTAATGTACTTTTATTATTACACGAAATTTCAATGCTACTCCAATAAATTAAAGCCTACAAAGTTCTTTCAAGGACGAAATTTCATAACCAATTCTAGAGTTGGATAAATGCCGATTTATTACTTTCGTTTTTCATTGTTGAAATCGCTTGATTGTTGTTGTTAATATCAAAACCTATAACAATGAAGCTCTTTCAACAATAAACGAAAAATAAAATAAAAAATCAGCATTAATCGAACTCTTGAATTGGTTATGATTGAATTTTCTTCCCTGAAAGTTAGAAAACTCTTGGCTTGAATTTGTAGGAGCAGCATTGAAATTTCATGCAAAGATAAAAATACGTTAGACATATACGTACGTTAACAGTGCTGCCATCTTTGTTGGAGAACGTTGCTTTTCATTAACCTTAATAAAGCCATTGTTTGCTGTGTACGTGTATTTATAATAGAATCTATTTTAAAGTAACATTACCTTCTTCTTCAGGAGCGTTATATATCAGAGTGTACTGCCGCAGAAGCATTCGTTGCCGAATAGCTGTTAGAAAATCTGGTAGCTCATTTTTTATGAGATCTACGGTGGCTGTGTCAGCTGAAATCATACGGAATCCCACAGGAACCACGAAAAAGAGTACCATTCTTCCATTCATTTTGATGCAACTATTTTTCTGGTTCTGAAAATCAAGAAATAAGTTCTTGTGAATAATTCTTAAAATTCACTCTTATTATACACTGTAAAACAAACACACTTCGATCAAAAACCTTTATCTATGTATATTCCAAATGATTCAAATTTTAACACTTCCTTGCACACCCACCTCATTATTCTTTGAAAACTTCTTTGGAATATTTTTTGCACAGGTTGGAGTGTATATATACTAGGCTAAGCAGGCATTATTAATAGATCGGTGTCAAAATTGAAGTGAAGCACACCACAACAAAATAATGTATTGGACCAATAGTTCTCAGGTGACTGTCTGTTTAATAGCTGGCTGTTCTTATCCGGCGCTAACACCTGGTCAGTTTCAGTTACCTGGTGGCACCACCTGACTACGATATAGGTGACCGAAACCTGACGTGATTGACCCCTTCTTTCTTGACCGGAGTGAGCTGATTGACCCGGTTCCGTTACCCTATCCTGACCCAAATAACCAGACTGACTTTGTGATCCGATCGAATACTGACTAATTCCTCAGGACATACGACTACCTCAGCTATTTTTGTTCTTTCTGGCGATATGAGACTATTTTCATAGGTAATTGCTATTATTAGCAAATTTTGGGAGTAGAATTCTTCGTGCTCTGGGGGATAAAGCTCCTGTCTCCATCATCGCCTGAAAGAAATACTGTGCAACGCAACAATGCAGGCTTATAATAAGGGAAGAAGTTAAACTCTGTCCTGTCTTCTAGGTGGAAATCGAGTCACCGGATCAGATTAGATCCCAAGCGTAGATAAGGTGACTCGGCACAAACCTATTGAGCAGGTGACCCGTTTCAGCTCTGTTGTGGTCATGGAAACGGTATAAAGGCGAGCAATGTAACTTGATGAATGTTTTAAGGTATTTCTGTACAATCTTACCACGTTAGAGAAACATTAGTCCAACCGTATTTACTTGTTACGAGAGTATATTTTTAATAAATGATTCCCGTTACGATAGAAATAATAATTAGTTCAAAAATCTAATTTAGTGTAGATCTTAAGGATAATGTCCTATACAATCATACCAAGTTGGAAGCATATTGCACTAACCATTTTCTCATGCTGCCCAGTACGTTCTATTAATTTCGTCAAGAGCTGACACAGGTCACCGGATCAATCGGGTCACGTTTTGGACCGCGTAACCCGATTTCGACTCAGTGATACAATTTCGACCAGTGACCCGGTTTTTATTCTTTCCTTATTATACACTGTTGCGTTTCAAACTGTTTCTTTCAGAGGGTGACAGAGATAAGGGTTTTCCCTCATTGCACGAAAAATTCCTAACAATGTGAAAAAGTATAGTAATTTGAAACAAGACCGGATCATCAGATCATTCCAGACAAGACCGGATTAATTGGGTCATTTAGGTCAGGTTTTGGACCTGGTCAATCGGATCATCTGTTTTCAGGTCAGGCCGGTCACCGGGTCACCAAAGTGACCGGTTTCAAATGTGATTTTGTTTCTTTACCATGGAAACGTTGATAAGCTGAAAGTTCTAGTTCGCCAAAAAGGTGGAGAGTTATCCACTGTACCACCATACCAAGTTTGGGTGGAATACACCTATCCGTTCTTACGTAAAACGTCAGAATTATGCTTTTCGTAAGGTATCGTTGTCATGGAAACCCACTTCGGATCAAAATTCGAAAATAGCTTACATAACCCACTGACTCGAGTGCTATCATTAAGCCAAAGGTGGTGCAGATTCGTTGAGAAGTCTAGGAGCATTTTACGAACAACAAAATGGAGGTTCCGAGGAAACAGGAGCTGGGCTCGATAGCACACGCTTCGCTTCTGAAAGAGTAGCAGTTTTGGAAGAGTAGAAACGAAGTATCAAAGTTGGTGGGAGCGGCGACCCTCAGTGACACCTAACTTTCTTAAAAAAATAAAAATCAATAGGGCCTACACAGAAGAGATTCGCAGGGCTTATTTTGTTCTTGAGCTGATCCTTTCCATATGTATTTCTTTATTCCACTCTCGAAGTTAATAATAAATATTCTCATTATGTTCTATTTGTTTTATTGATTAGGTACAATAACACAAGCTGCAAACAAACAATATTGAGTCAGCTGTTCCTGAAGGCGTGGCCTGGCCACTAAATCATGAAAATGAAACAGTGTGTGGTAGGTTTCCTCTCTGATTAATTGCATACTCTGATACATTATTTCGTGATATTCGTTAAGTATGACTTCTCACG
>JAGDQP010074162.1:0-10302 GCA_022664845.1 Lepisma saccharinum | reverse complement strand
AATGAGAATTAGACTCAATATAATACATATAAACAAAAGCGGATGAATTATGACTGCAGTTACTTGCTTTGGGCCTTTACAGACACATTCAGCGCCCATACATTTCATTTTTATCTATTTTATTTATCTACCTTTACAGACACAAATGTAGTTTCTATTATTCCCAAATGACTTCTCTGGCAGCAATCGTGACATCATTGATGTAACAGTATCGTAATGTACGAATGAAAAAGGCGTTAATCTAACTATTGATATATTTCTATACTGTTTGATGTTTGCTCTTAATGTAAGGACAAATTACCAGATCATTATCTCTTCATTGGTTTACTTCTTGATGCTACTATGCTAAATTAACAGATACAGTATATACTTGGATAAAAAGTTGATATGAAAAACTCGTCATTATTTTGTTGCTTTTAATTACATGAGAGTAATCAAATACCACTTTCCCAACATTTCTCAAC
This sequence comes from Lepisma saccharinum, assembly GCA_022664845.1. NCBI lineage: Eukaryota > Metazoa > Arthropoda > Insecta > Zygentoma > Lepismatidae > Lepisma > Lepisma saccharinum. Next base: position 9,838 of record JAGDQP010074162.1, on the reverse strand, counting down.
ATAAGTCATTCATACATTCCAATTTGAACTTTGTATACGTATTATATAATAAAGAACATACTAGGATCAATCTGAAAGTAAAGAACATTTTGGTCTGATGAGCCGCGCAGTTCTCCCACCAGTGACATGTCATTGACTTTTACATTCTTTCGCACCAGTCTGACGCTAACAGCAAGCCGCTACGATCATTTACTGTATATTTGTGCCACTTTAAAATATGTGTTTTAATTAACGATCCCACCAAGTGTGACAGACAGATAACCGATTTGTATTGCAATATGATGAATGAAGTTTTAGTTCGAAAATGGTTCATGATGTTTAATGGCGGACGGGCAATTATTTATGCTGAAGAACGCTCGGGCAGACCTTCAGTTGTGACCGACGAACTCAAATCAAGCATTGAGAGGAAAATAACAGTCTAGACGTTTCATTATAAATAGTCTACCATTTTTTGGACTACCGAGTGATTACCATCTTTTCCCAAAACTGAAGGACTTTTTTGGGCGGAAACTACTATGGAAGTGAAAACGAACTAAAAGAGTGCGTTAGTAACTGGTTCGACAACTTGGCGGCAACTGAGAATGGCGAAGGGATAGAAAAGCTGGTGAAACGCTACTACAAATTTTTAAATTTGAACAGTGACTATGTAGAAAAATAGCTAAGGTATGAAATGTGTAGTAAAATAAGTGGTTTCATTACTTTAAAAACAAGGCCATTGAGGTCCAATCTTTCTTTATTTTTTAAATAACCCTTTAGTAAGGAAGTAGCGTAACGTGTCTGTTGAGGAGTCTTTGAGGATAAGATTTCTTTTTAGATAAAAATAACAAAAATGATCAAAGTTTTCGTCGAAAATATCTTCACCTTTGAAATAGAGAAGATCTACCTTGGAGGTTAAAATCTAATTTTTACAACAGTAAATACAATTAATACTTTTCGATAAATCATGAAAGTTATGGTAGGTCTTTGGCAGTCTATTTCTGTCAACAACATGTATAAGTTACAGTATGACGTCATTGTCTGACAGGGTTACCAAGGAAGGACAACATTTCTTTCTTTCAAAGGATAATACTTTAACTTATTGTGTATTTGTATTCATTTCTACTGTTGGTACTGATCTTACGTAACGCATAGAACACACAGTTACAAAGTAAAACTAATATGCTAGATTAACCCTTAATACCGCAAGGTATTTTAGTTACACAAAACCACAAGGTGTGTCCTGTGGACACATACCGAATTTTGACCTCATTTAATTTGTAAAACGCAATTGCTTTATTTAATTTGTTCATTAAACTTTTTACAAAGGCAATTCAGTACAAATATATATCATTACATGCTTGTATAAGCTAAATATTCAGTGTTTCCAACTCTTATCCTATCTTATATACACGACTCACGAAGAACTAAACACAAATATTTTCTTGAATAGATATGTTTTGGTACGTCATTGACACTGTTATCTTTTGATGTGCAAACATAACCTATCCTTGTGAAAACATGAAATATTCAGTGTTTCCATCTCCTTGTACTAGCTGACACACAGGATTCATTAGAGAAACTAAACACACAAATGCTTTTTCATATACAGTATATGTTTTGGATATATTCAGTTACATTACATGCGAATTGTTGTACATTTTCTGTCAGACTTTCATTTGGCACATTGCAGGCACTTCCTGATAACACTTGAATGCTCAGAGCAGACATTCTTTTTGCAAATATCACACACTTGTCTCTGCATTCTGCATTTCTTCGGGTCGCACATATATCATCTTCTCTTGGGCGCAGGTTTCTTTGTATCAACACCTGTGGATGATACACCTGACTGGGCTACTGGAACACCACCTGTTACATCGATTGCTGTTAGAATAGGTCTCTGCAGTCCTAATTTCCTTCTTCGATGGATTTGAGGGAGAACCAAGGATTCTGCCAACTCGACGAGAAACATATGCCTTCTGGAGTTCGTTTTTCTTACGTTCCACTAACGATTGATGTTCAACCACACAACATAGGCGTCAACAGCTGATACATCCAAAAGATTCATAAAAAATGCCAAAGGCCATCGATTGGTTTTTCTTTTGCATGAGTAGCAGTGTACTAATTGATCTAGCGTATCAACCCCTCCTTTTGTTTCATTATAATACAGTATTATTTCCGGTTTTCTTACTTTCTCAACAACAATATCGTTAGTGTTGTGCATGCTTGACAAAAGGATAACAGACCTTTTCCCAAATGTCCCTAATTGGAGCAAGTTTGTCCTTCTTCCTTCTTTCTGACCTAGTAGCTTTATCATCAAACCTGATGAAAGAAAGAAGATCAATAAATCTATTGTAACTCATAGTAGCGCGAAACAAAGGTGGGTCGTACATTTTATTTCATAGGGATTTTATGTTTTTATTTTTCCATTTCAGATGACCAGCAGTAATAAGAAGCCCAATAAATGCTAGGACTTCTTCAGAATCGCACATTTCCCACACTTTTTCCCTTTTTTTCTTTATAGACCCGATTAGCTTCTGCATTAGTGTATGTAACAATATCACTTACGATATCATTTGCGATGAATAAGTGAAACGCATTTTCAGATTATTTTATTTCACAGTTTGGGAAGAACTACTTTATTGCAACCGCCTCTAACAATATTTTATTTTGATAGCAGCTGGAGCGTCCTTCTTCCAATAAGTACGATTTTTACTTATATACTCATTTGCACCTGAACAAGAAGGTACTTGAATATCATTATCACTGTCCGAAGCAGTTTCTTGATCTTTGCCCTCACTTGCAGCACTCACGTGATCCGTCTCACTCGAGTCACTTTCAACTGCTTCATCACAGACCAATTCTTCATCTGAATTTATACTATAATCTGAACACGATTCATCAGCTGCAAGTATTTGTTCGATTTCTGCAGAGTTCAGTTTTCTTTTTGACATATTTACGTAAACAGTTCACTCATAAACACAAAAAGCAACCTTTCATTGCATGAATAATCTGGAATAACTTTCACCGTCAATAGCTAGGGGAAACAACTGAATGTATATAAGCGCATAACAATATTGCCTGCTACCTCTGTCAAGAAAATACTTACATCCAGCAGATGTATTGCTAAACGTGAAGTATAAAAAATGTAAAAATAATGAATGAATGAATGAATAAACGAATGAATGAAAATGTAAGAAGGAACGAGGGGAATGATAAACGATTGATGATTAGTAAATACCAAGATTTTAAATGCAATTTTCAATATATTTTAAATGTGTGTTCATTGGACACATATTGCGGCCCAAGTTTTACTAGGGCCATATGCTGCAGAAAGCAAAAGGAAGCATCAAGCTACTTTGGTATTATAATACTATTGAATAGTTAGGAGCATAGCTAGAAGGAAAATAAAATTCAGAGAATAATAAAGATACAGCTTTAAAAAATGTAACACTATGTGTCCATTGGACACACCTTGCGGTATTAAGGGTTAAATTGCCAACCTGTTAATCTTTCTTCTTTAACATCCATGGTTTCCAACATATCATCACATTTATCACAAGAACTAAATGTCAATGCTAGATGATACTAAATAGAGAATAAACTGACGTAATGAGATTTAAAAATATATATATTTTACTCCGGTTTGGAAACACTAGCAACCTATTTACACTCAAAATCACTGAACTCCTGAACAAGACTATATTATTTGTAAAAAAATAAATTACACGTAACGTTTCGACCTTCTAGCCAAGATGCTCATCAGACATACACTGAGTCTGTACAAAAAATTACACACATATAAATACAAGCCCAATAATCTACCTCATTGGCCGAAACAAGCAGCCAATCAGAGACGCCCGATCATGCCGCCTCCCCATTGGCCGGAACAATCAGTCAATCAGAGACGCCATAAAACATCCCATGTTAACAAAAGAGAATCAACATGAAGCAAACTTAGAGGCCCCTAACGCCTCAATTAACATACATATATCTGTGTTTACCAACAATAATCTTCCATTCTTTATTAATGCTAAAACCTTTGGTCCAGTTCATTAAGTTCTTATCTACTTCTTTTTCTATCCACCAGGCCTCCTTCCATTTTCTAGGCCACATACTATCTTCATATTCTAACACAATCACTTTTTAACAGTACACATTATGTCCTTTTTCTTTTACATGTTTGAATATAGCATTACTCTCTCTACCATATTTCACATCGTTTTATGTTGTTTAATTCTTTCTTTCAACAATTTACCCGTCTCATCACAATCATATCACAATCCTCACAGTTAATACAATAAATGACACCTTTCTGCTCCTTCTTCCCTTTATCCTTTTCTTTACTTATGACCAAATCCAACAACTTTCTACTATCTTTTCTGTACACTCTCACACCCTGCTTTCTATGTGTCCTCTCCTAACCCTATAATGCCTTTCCATACAACCTCTTTTCCTCAAACATCTCCTTCTCTTCCCCTAGAATCCACAGATGCCTTTATGATATCCCTTTTACTATACCCATTCTCAGCTGTTCCTTAAAAACTTTTACATTCTTTTCTACATTTTTGCTACAAATCCTAGTAATTCTTGTCAACATATTTCTTGTAAAATTAGTTTTGGTGCTTTTATCCACATTACTTTTCTTATTACAATAAATGTCATCATTTCATTCTTTTTTATACCATTGAGTTTTAATTCTCCTCCCTTCTTTACTCATTAAAATATCAAGATAACATATGCTACCTCCTTTCTCTATCTCCGGCTCTAACTCATTTCCTTTATAATCTTTATAATCAATGCCTTCTACAAACTCTATCAATTCTTCTTTAGAGCCTTCCCATATCCCAAAACAATCATCAACGTATCTACATAAATACTTAATCTTCCCTTTTCCCTTCTCTACCCCCTTCCTCTCCCATACATTCATAATGATATCAGATAACACAGGACTAATCTTAGACCCTATACTTAAACCTTCCTTAAATCTATATATGTCATTCTTCACTTTGCAAAAAACAAAATTCCAAATTAAGTTGAGGGCTTTCCTAACTTTCTCCCATTTCCAACCTTTCACCTTTTCTTCCTCCATGGCACCCTTAACAATATTAAGTATAGCAGCCCTCGTTAAGCTTGGAAACATAGCTTTAACATCGAAACTAAATAAAATACATTCATTTTCAATTACAACTTTACTTGTGTAGTCAATTACCTCTCTATAATCTTTCACCGCCAATGTTTCTTGTCTGTCTCTCACCCACTCTAACACTGTTTTCAATTCACTTTCCAATAGTTCAAAATAATTGTTCTTACAATCCATCACTGGTCTTAACTGCACTTCCTTTTTGTGTATTTAGATTATTGGGCTTGTATTTATATGTGTGTAATTTTTTGTACAGACTCAGTGTATGTCTGATTATGATCTTGGCTAGAAGGTCGAAACGTTACGTGTAATTTAATTTTTTGCGAATAATATAGTCTTGCTCAGCAGTTCAGTGTTTTTGATCTTAATTGCAACACGTGCAACTATGTTTTGTTGACTATTTACACTACATTCTAACTTCTAAGGTTCATTATATGCATGTAAATGTACTTCCAAATTATACTTTTCCTTTCAAGTATCGTATATGCTTTATTCATAAATATTCCTCTAAATTACCATTGTAAGAATTTGTTTTGGGTGGAAGTTTGAAACCATATTGCTGGGTTTCACCAACGTTCGTTACGAGTTTAACGAATCGTTAGATAACGAACGTATAGTATTTTAAAGTGCTTTAAGTTATTTACTGTTTTGTTAAAATCTAAAGAAAGTTGGCGAAATTCACCAATATATATTGAAAATGAAATGACATGTAACGGAAAATCACTTGGACATATTTGTTCTAGAAGTTTTTGTTCTAAGCATTCATTTGTCGAATGACTTTTACATGTTCGTTTGTCGAATGACTTTTACATGTTATAAGAGCAATGAAAAAAACACAGAAGCAGTTGCAATATTCACATTAGCAGAAACTGTGTTTAAATGTTGAAGTTCGTCACGATATCTAACAACCTGTTTATTATAAAAGGTGATCCAACACAAATAGGTGAAAATAACGATTTACGTATATTTTCCACAACTGCTAATATAAATAGTTATTTTCTTTGCTTAAACTTTAAATGTCATTACTCTGTCTCACTAATTATAAACATGAAATCGCAGCACCATTAGTGGAGACTTAACCATATTTTGACTCTTAGGGAGGGCTCGTCTTCATGTGATCAGTTTTTGCAATTACAAATCCAATAACGTGGTGAAGGTCATAAAATGGCATCATCTGTTAACTCTAGCGTTCTACTTCTATCTTTATAGAGTCAGGTAAATAGTTGAAATAGTATCTATATATATTTTACTTACTATGAGGCAGTAGCAACCATAAAACCGTATTTTGTCTTTCCCTGCTGAATGAAGAAAGTAACGATATTGAAAAACAGTGAAAATATCTATCTGCGTGTGTGCATTTGTCTCTTCTAGACATTGTTATACTGTTAGCCTCGATTTATTTATTTCAAGAATCCTAAAACACAGATTCATAAAGGTCGTAAATAATATCGATTCATTTCTTCACTAGGTAGTAAGTTAAATTAGAAAACTGTTCCCAATCTCTTTCCCGTTGATCAACACATTATAATCAACTTTCTGGGAAAATAAAATGCATAACGTCAGAAATTTTCCAAGATTGCGCTAACAGTTTGGGAGCTTAATATTATAAAAAGACAGTGGTTTGATAAACAAATCTTTGCTTGTGGACATATAGTAATTTCGTGCAAAATTTGACACAGCCATAATAAAGTGGTGAAAGGGTTCGTTTAGAACTGGCTTGGCACACGATCCGCTACGTGTTTTTAGCGGAACCATGAAGGTGTAATCATGAAGTTACACTATGTAGAAAGGTTGACTTCTTTGGATATTTAAAGAATGTGGTGAGCTTTCTATATTGAATTACGTCATTCAAAGAAAATACACCAAATACGATGGTACACCACTTCTCCATCCTGTGGAAGAAGGCATTTTCACATATTCTGCCGTTTTCCTTCTCCAAAAACAGTCTTATTTGAAAAGCATCGTATCTGTAATTTTGCAAAGGTTATTCGATTCTGGTCTCTCATACAAATGGCATAAAGACGCCATTGAGTACAATAAACATTTGAATGATGAGAAAAATATTTCCCTCTCTCTTGATCACCTTAATGGAATATTTTTCGTTTTAGTATTTGGAATTATTTTAAGCGTTATAGGTTTCGGCATCGAATACCTTTGGATGATTCTTGAAAGTAATTTGGTTAAAATACGAGTACAAGAAATTAGAAATAATATGAACTCTAATTAATGTCTGTAGCATTGTATTAGGCGCCAATTTGAAAATTGTATATGGCTTGTGCATTTTCAATTAGATTTAGTCCTTATTCCCTATTCAGAAGTAGCATTACACTGTCCGGTTTTTACCGGACATGTCCAGCCATTAAACCATTCTAGTAATGTCAGACGGCATTTGGTATTTTCTTGAAAAAGTCCAGTAATTTAAAAATCAAATGAGCAGAATGTTATTACACTTGAAATTTCATAATTTCGTCTTTTTACGATGAACTTGAACGGCCCGAGTGGTAATTTGTCGCAATTTAACCTTCGGGTGCTCTGATTCCGCCATGACGTTCAATTTTGTGTAATACTTTCGTGATCAACAGCCTACGATCTTGGAGTATTTACTACTGCGGTGTGAGGTAGTGTTTTTAAAGCTATTATTTTCCAACTTATGTTTCTATTCTGTTTTCCACCTTTGAATTTTTGAGTACTGAGTGCCCCACGTGCTCGGTTGTGCAAGTAAAATTGATAACTTACACTGTTGTTTGTTCAATTTTCTTCATTATGAAATGTGAAGAAATGGGGCTGTAAGATTATATACCTGTATGAAAGTCCAATGTATTTGCAAATCTTATACCGAATACTAATTAACACAACAACACTATCTTCTATGATCTTGGAAAGTGCATAATATTTGCATCATGAATGCATTTTCGAAAGTTAACCACTTTCATTATTGGAAATCGCGGCAGTGTGAACGACTTCCTGGAACTTTAGAAGAACGATATTACATTTAGAACAACAAAATAATAAACAAATAATAACAGAAGATATAACAATATAAACAATAAAAGTAATTGAAGAATCCATTTTTTCTTTTTCATACATGTTTATTTTCCTGCAACATTGTATTTCGTTGACTGTAATATAATACAAATGCACATTTTGGCTCAGGATGAATGGATGATGATGGAATGAACAAAGTTGGAGGAAAGGGTAGAATCCCGAGAAAACCCACACACATCGTATTTGTCCACCACAAAACCCACATGGCCAAGCAGGAATTGAACGACAACCCGAAACGCCATTGGTGACCGCATTCTAACCATTCAGTCATCGCCGCCCACATTTTTATAAGGACTGAAAAACGTAGACAGAAAAACTAAAATATTAAAAAATGCGGTATTGAGTTCTAAAATTTCGTAGCAAATGACATTGCTCTTAAGGGTAATTTTTTGCTACTTCTAATGACGTTTACTGCAAACAAGACCCTTTATGTTCTTGGGTTTATTTTTTCTTAAAACACTTTACTTACATAACTGTGATATTAGTATATAAATCGAAACTGTTTTACCAATAAACAACCTGGGAAAGAAATCTAAATTATTCGAAACAGATATAAAATTATACAACATTGTATATCACACTCAGTGTGCCACGGAGACTCTCGCGTTATAGAGAAACACACTCCCGCCAGAAGGTAAATAACTGCTGCTGTGCGAGGCTGATATGAGTAGGTCACAGCCTTGAGTGCAACAGCTGAACTGAAGTCGCCTGTGATACGTGTGTAAGGAACTTGAAGTAACACATAACCTAACTTAAATTGCATTGCAAACTAACCTACGAACTAATGTTGTATCGGAAACTAACGCAAACTAACCATGCAAAGACTAACCTAGTTACTAACAAACTAACGTTAACTAACTATTTGCAAACTAACCTAATGTACGCAAATTATAGTTGCGCACTTGCATAATGGTGTAAAATCCTGATATGCTATGACTGTATAATGTTGGTGTGTTGAAGTTTCTGTGTTTTACTTATGTTACTAGTCGCTTTTACCTTTGTTAGTAATCGCAATTAGCAGGTTTTACCTTTCTTGAATAAGCACCGAGACTATACTGTTCGGAATGAAGTAATTTTTACATGTCCGATGTTATGATGCAGCCAGATGAACATCGTAAGCTTAATTGGAGCACGTCATATGGCAGGATTTTTTAAATATCTTAGTTCTAAGTAGGTTAAAGCAACTAACCTTTTAATTTTTCAACGGAAACATGTCTTCGAAGAAGTTGTAATACTATTTCCAAAATACGGCAAAATGTCGGAACGAGAATATAAATATTCTCTGTTATAATGTAAATCGTCAGTCTGAGATTTCCAAGGTATATGTTATACCCAAGTATATAAAACGTATTGTATATGTACTTTGAACTAGAACTAAACATAATAACAGCAACAGCTGTTCAGTTCAATAAACGAATATCAGTTTACCTCTTTTCTTCTGTGCGACTTACTGAGCTCGCCTGGTTAAATTATGTTTTCTCGGGGTCAAGGCTCATAGAAATCGAGTATAGCCTCACCCGCAAGGCTTGGGTCCAAAAAAGCAGGCATCTCGGTTGGTTGAAACTACTGTAACGTCACCGAACTACGCATCAGCAGAACCGCAACCGAATCTACCGACTGGAGCAGGTCACCGAAGTAAAATTATCTTGTATTTAGGCCTATCTACTACGTCCA
>JAGDQP010074161.1:0-10302 GCA_022664845.1 Lepisma saccharinum | reverse complement strand
CCCGATTATAGTAAAGAATACTAATTTGCTACTTGATGATATGTTTGTTTTATTGCAAGCAATTGGATATTTTCATATTGTCTTATGCAACATCATTCTTCTACAGAGTAGTCTTAGGTATAGTTACATTACATACATTTAAATATATTTGAGACCCCAGCAATTTTTGTAAATAATTTGTCGTTCTTTTATAAAAATGAAAAATGTTTCCTGATTAAATAATTTTGCTGTGTTTGTAGTTACATGAATTTGCCACATGATTTCGTAGCACCAGCAGCTCAAAATAAAACATTTTTTTTTTCAAGGGGCACTTACTTTTTATTCATGGTCCTCGAAGTTTTCCACTATGTTCAATACTATTTCTATGGTCGCAACAGGATCCCATTCAAACATTAATCCACCATATTTTTAGCCTCAGCTGTAAAGGAAAAAAAAAAGCATTTTATAATATACTGTAACTAAAACTCTTGCAAGTCAGTGTCATTGAATTAAAGTCAAAGCTTCGCATTCCACGCTGGATACGGTACTCTGATCCGAGCTGTGCCTCGCCCCTCCACCACCATCTACACTTATCGAGCAACGATACACTAAAACAAAAGTTAGACGTGACCGCGCTGTCACATGCAATTTTAAAGTGCGTCGCCCGTTGTTTCCGATCCTACCACTCGAGGATTAGAGCTGGATTGACTCTCTTGTAAGCAATAACGTTTTCACCAACACAGGATACAAGGCAACAAAATACCTCTATCTGGGTTTCGGCTATGTTAAAAGCAAAGCAAGTACCGGGACGCCAGAACATCGAAACGAAAACATTTTATGCTCGAAGTTTAAAACTGGGATAAAAATAACGCAAGCTTTCCAGAGGGATCTATGATATACTTCAGGCAGGGGAAGGTGTTGGTAAATATTCATACTTGTAATGATATTGTGTAAATTCGAAGATCTATGATGGACAATTCTTGGATATGTGGGGAAAGCTTTCAAGTGACACAATCAAGATCCAAGTTGATTAGGTCCATATACCGCCTGGAACGTAGAAGGCTGTGGAATTTCGAAAACCAAACAGCTTACTAAATCGCAGAAATCATTCGTTACTTAATAATTATTTCTTTTTATTTTAAAAAAAAAACCTCCTAAATATACGAAGTGTCTCACTTTTTACAAAAGAAACTGACTTCTCAAAAAATAACTCTCTCAAACTTACATGTAATTCTACATATAAAATCCCATCTTGACAGCTTCTCCCTCTTATACAGCTGAAGTCGGAATACCACCATTGCTAACGTGTATCACAAAAATTACTGTCTCCATAGTAAAACTTATAAGAGAATAAATGAAACAGAAAATGACACAGAACAACTGCAATGCATTTTTTCTTACCAAATAACATGTCCTATAAACCGTAAAAAAAAAATGTGACTACACAAAAGCTTGAGAACTACATCTCCATTACTGAAATACGCACAGAAATTACGGAAGACGCAAAACTACTAATCAAATAGAAAAAAAAGATATACCGCATCTACAGAGTCTTACACAAGTTCTGATCCCTCCTAAGAAAGAGAATAAATAAACTTAATACGAACGGAGATAATAGCGAAAGTACTGGGAAATAATCCGGTCACTATAGTTCCACAATTATAAACAGACACTCTTCAGAAGGTAAGAAAAGACGTTATAAACTTTTGAAATAACTATTCAATAGATACCCATGTAGCGCTTTTTCCCCCCATAACCCTTAATTTTTTTCTTGCTGGGGGGAGGGGGGGGGGGGGACCGGAAGGAAATGAAATAACTTCTCAGAAATCTCGGAACATGGGTCAAGGCAAGACGCGGAACGCTGAAACCTTAAACGGATACTTATTAATGATACAAGGTAATCTGTACATAACGGTACCTTGCACTAAATGACCAACTAAAGAGAAACAAAATCAAAACTATTTCCATGTCGGTATAGTTCCTGTACATCAGATGCCTTTTATTACTGCTCAGTCCAAGTAGGTTTTCTATCTTCTTCGTTTTACGTCGATTATGCAAATCTGAATATAGGTAAAGAGAAAATAACTTTCACGGACGAAAGTGTTTGAACACAATTTTGAAGTTTCTCTTAGTAGCCTTTAAGAATAATGGTTTACCTATTGAGGAACGAAACAGACATGGCAAGTTATTTTGCTGTTTACTTACATTTACATTTTTCGATGTTTAGATAATCAACTTAAAAAAAAAAGTGGGAAACTCACTTGGATTTAGCCTCAAAATATTTAGATTTGCTCATCATTTGTTAACTGAAAGCAAAAGTGTACATTACATTGCTCCTTAGTAACCCATAGACAACTTCCGAATTAGATACGATTACGTGGTACGTAAGGGTTCCAATACATAAATGGGAGCTTAAATCTGAAATTGAGAGTTCACGTTCATGTATCCTGGTTATTCTCATTAAAACTATTAAAAATTAAACCCTAATACTAATAATAAACTGTACAACTTTTGAAGTCTTGTTGTTAAAGAAAGGTGAAATCAGAAGAAAATATGAAATAGAATCAGAAAATGTTGTGCCAATGATCGTAGTGAAATTCCTAAACTATGACAAACGTTAGTTACCCTATCTATATTCTCCTCGCAAATCCCTGACGTCAGCCATGAAACATTCCAACATCGCCACTACTCTGCGTGACTAATGCATAGTTAACATACACTCTTAGTAATTTGCTATTCGATTCGGACACTTATTTCTGATTCATTTCTGAAATTTTATATATCTGTTTGTTCATTTTTTTTATTATTTTTTTTATTTTTTACGATAAAATCTTTGTGTATGATAGTCAACACGCACGAAAAACTACAAGGTGACAACTGTTGTATATTAATTTGTTGAAATTTATGTATACGTATTTACATATTTGTAGATAAAGAGCAGAAATGTACGGTAGCTTTGGTGTCATGCACTTCTTCTACGATGTTACGGAACACTGTGGCTCATTTTCACACACTGTCGTTTATTTAAATCTATTTCTAGAAAACATCGCCATGTAAATTCCAATGCAACTTTTCGTGTTTGTGTTAATACCCCTTGGTGATCGAAAATACCATTATTGAATTTTGGTGGCTGAACATTCGAATAGCATTACGGAATAAAAATTTAAGATATACTAGAGAAACTTCTCGGCCTGAGCCAAAGTTTCCTAAAGACCTAAAATAAAATAAAATAAAATAAAGTATAAAAACTTTCAGAATATCGGGCATCACTACGATTCGAAGCTACTCGTTCTCACCCTAAGCGACAAATATGAAGCCACTTTAAAATATAGGCAACGGACACTAGGCCTACACGGCATTGCGGCTAAGAAAGCATATTGGAACACTATTCAGGAGGAACCTTTTTTTAAGTCCTGACCGATACTTACCACAGTTCTCACAATTTTAACCAAACGAATACCTGAATGGTTCCTAGCACCTGTCAGCTGTCTTTCCCGGAAGAGTGTTAACTGAGGATCATCATCATCTCTCAAATTTGAGATGGGTTTAGGTCATGGATGTTCGTCCTGCCCATATAACGTAAATAAATAAACTGGTTGCAGATAAAAGAGAATGACTGTTATATCGAACATCCACCTTACTCACTAGATACAGCAAAGTTCGATTTCTGCTGTTTTTTAACCTCAAAAACCTAAATTCCCTGACTTTTTCAAGTTATCAAGGTGTCTGATATAAGGTAAAAACTAATTAACAGTTTAGAAAACAGAAGAATCATGTTGCTATGATTCAAAGTTTTAGTACAATATGTTTGTTCTAGGATATATGACCCTAGACTATTGACATTGTTCGATAGTTTTTGGTGTTGGAAAGACATCTTGAGATATAAAATATGTTAAGATTTCAAAATATTGAAACATCTGACAGTGATCTTAAATGAAGATATTTTACCTATGTGGAAGTAAACTAACTGAGTTTTGGAAACACATTCAAGATAGTCATATTAGATAATATTTATTGTTTGTAATTGGATAAATACTAATTTGACAAAACAGGTAATGTCGTCATGTTATAATGATGCAAAAGCAAATTGAACTACTTGAGAGCTGGAAGTATTTGACAATAAATATGAGATTATTCTGGTCATTTGTATATGGTTTAGTTCCTTATACTAGCAAATATTATGCTGAAAAAATCCAGAATTAACTTAATAGATAAACTTGGCTTAGCAGCTATTTTCCTTGATTTGGTTCGGGTCCTGTTTGTGGGTAAAGGCTATATTCAGAATAACTACTACAAACAGAACCTTACTTAATAATAATTAATATATCCGCAAAAGAGGAATATTAAACTGGCGATCGACGAATTAGAATTTCGAACTCACACACATTAAGATAAATACTGTAAGAATGGCAGATTCAAAACTTTTATTTTATATCTTTGATGAGACACGAGAATAGGTTGAGAACTAAACTTAAAGGTTCAATTTGTATAATGAGTTACAAGAATTTAAACAGGAAAAGAAACAACAACTATTGCTAACATACTTGTCACAAGAAGTGTATTCAAAATTAAAGGAGCAAGTACGACCTCAAGAATGGCAACGCCCTAGCCGAGCTGGTCTACCGGTTCCCGTAAGATCACCAAAGTCAAGCAAGCAGCTCTGGGTCTGGTCAGTGCTTGGACAGGTGACCGTTGCAGTATTCCAGATGGTGTTGCCTGTGCGGCGTTCACCCAGCGTCATGAGGCCAATTGGGGAGCTGCCTGAATAAAGAGGTAGCGGACTCCGATCACGAAAACCGGCATTAACGGCGAGAAGGAGCCGAGATGCTGACCACATCTTACTTCTACGGCATGAGTGCCAAAGCCGGCTGGTAGACCTGGGCCCTTCATGGGCTGTCGTGCCATTGGATTTTGTTTTTACGTCCTCAAGAACTAGCTAAAATACCTTTCAAACAATTAGAAGCATTACTTAAAAAGCTATATACACAACCTACTAATACAACAACAGAGCGACATAATTTCATAGGTTATTGCAACAGATGGGACAATCAATGCGAGATTACATTGATCAACTACGAACAAAGGCAACAAAATGGAAGTTTGGGAATTTCGAAAACGAGGCATGTAAAGACCAACTCGTGCAAAGGTGTTATTGACAATACATTAAGAAAACATCTACTTCAAGAAGATGATTTAACTTTTGAAAAAGCTTCTAATTTGGCATTGCAGTTTGAAACTGTAGAATCACACAGCAGGTTAATAACAACTACTTTAAGACCTAAATTGATGCAGCAGAAAATTCCACCAGAGATAAAAAAAACTCGTTACGTGAAACCAAACATTGAACCACAGAAGCAACAATCTCAAGTTTTAGAGTGTAAAGAGATTAACAAGTGTCAGGCATTTGGAAAGTTTTGCAATTATTGTAAATAGCCAAACCATTTTCAAATTCAATGCCTCGCGAAAAGGCGTAAAAATCAACAACAAATAGAAACAGTTAATATTAATGATGAGTCTTCGAGTAGTGACACAGAAAAAAATACTCAGGTCGGCATATCCATCGATGACATATGGGCAGGGTTGGGAAAAAAAGTTTTTTTTGTTTTTTGTTTAAACTAGGTGCTTAGCAGGGAGACTAAATGTATACTGTGATAATTGCCATTAATTATTGTATTTGTTCTACATACGGACAACAATATTTTAATCTGTATTTATTCAATCACAACTCGAGTAAATATTAATTTTGTAAGTAATTGATGATGGATTAACATAGCTTTTCTGTACTTTTATAGTATGAACTTATATACCTTAATATACATTATTTTTAAATAGTTAACTTTCACAGTGGGATAATACACATGCAGCAGCACGCAAATGTGGGACAAAACTGTACAAAGGTTTTAAGTTTTCTTTATACGTATTGCTTTACTCTTGAGTCAGTATTTCTAAAAATAATAAAGATAAGTTCTGGTGTCCTTAAAGGAAAAAAACAGCAGCAAATTTACGGCCTTAATGTTCATCCAAAGTTATTTCTTTATTGAAAACTTTAAACAAGAATACTAATTTGGATGCTTTCTCTGTGCCTAATTTATTGCGAAGTTTTGATTGAATCAGACCAAACGATAAAAAAAATCGCTGAGGACGCCTGGGCTGTAAATAATCGTATGATTATGGGGAACATTTTATCACTGAACTTATCTATTTCGGTTTTCTGACTCTTCCACCAGTCATAAGTGGTTACATTCGCTGTCACTTATGGGCTAAAAAGGGTCTGCTGGAATGGTGGTGACTTTGCTTGAAACTTTACAATTGTTGGTACTAGAAGTGTATCAGGGTAGCGCTCATTAGCAAATTCCAAAGCAATTCTTTTCTCTTCCGAAGTTATGTCCACTTTCGGGTTATTTTCTTTGGGGTCGAGTATGTATGTTAATAGATGTGCCGGAGTTATAGCCATTTTGTATCTTTTTTCGATTTTATTTTTAATGTCCTCGTTAGTGGCTGTGTTCAGGAGCAGACTTTTAACAGTGGTGTCCTAACTCTTAACTGGATAAATACTTGTTATATACTATATAGTTGTATTTACTTAAACAAAGTCCTTTAAAAAAAATCTGGTTTAAACCAGCCAACCCTGCATATGGGTAGGCAATATTATAGAAAGCTACAACGCAGTCTACCGAAAAATTGGTAGTAAATTTAGCAATAAAAGGTAAAATGGTTGAAGTTCTATTAGATTCGGGAGTTGCATACAATTTATTGGATTCGGCTACTTGCAAATCCATGGGATTAAGCACACAGCAGTTACCTACAAACACCCTATTTACAATCAGTTTCTGGAAGATTACCTATTTTAGCTAAGGTAATAGTCCCTTGTTCATATGACAATAATATCAAAAATATCATGTTATTTGTATGCAAGTACTCACTACCATTTATTAATTTGGGTACACAAGGGATTTCAACTTTTTTTTTTTTCAAAATGGAAGCGAAGTATATTAACTAGCATTTCAACATAAAAAAACAATCTAAGATTGGTTGAACAAGGTATCCAGGAATTATACAAAAGAATAGTCATAATAAATATTACACTAATAGAAATGAAGTCCCACGTCGAAAAAGAATTAAATAATGTTAAGGAATTGGTCAAGGAGACTAAAAAAAAAAAAAACACACACACACACACATCCAGTAAAGTATTTTAAATAATCAGCATGAACCTAATATAACTAGTATGCCACAACCACAACAGTTAACTACGGATGAAGTGAGTTTGGTCAAAAATATTTCTCTTCTTGAGATTTCCAAAAATAAGTTCTGAGTCCATTACAAAAGAAGAGAAGAAGGAAAAACCACAGAAATCGTTACCGTCTGTAATAAGTGAACAATGAACAAAATGAATTTGGTGGAAAACAAGCTACTTTTGAACAAGAAGATAATATTTTTGGTAAAATATTATTAGATGATTTCGACTCAGAAGAAAAAAAAAATAAACGTACATGAGAATGACCAAAATAGCAGTACACAACTTTATAAAGACGAGATCGAAGATATTCTACATAGATTCTATGGCGATAGATTCCGTTGTTTAGACTAAATAATCACTGTTATCTTGATGATGTTTGTAAACCATGCAACGAACCAAAATGTATGTACATCGATAATGTTGTAACTTTATTTTAATGTGTGATTTTATTAATTTCATTCTATGTGTTAGTGTTTTGACATTGTAATGATATTTAATCTCTATTTGTGAAAGTTAATTGTTCTAAGTGGACAACTAAACTTTTTAGTGTGGTCACATGGAACAAATACACTTACAGAGATACGAATAAGGCGATTGAAGGATAAGTAAGTATAATGAAGGTTAAGTGCTCATTTTCCAGAGAGGAGGTGAGTTATTAAGGTAAAAACTAATTAACAGTTTAGAAAACAGAATCATGTTGCTATGATTCAAAGTTTTAGCACAATATGTTTGATCTAGGATATATGACCCTAGACTACTGACATTGTTCGATAGTTTTTGGTATTGGGAAGACATCTGGAGATATAAAATATGTTAATTTCAAAACATTGAAACATCTGACAGTGATCTTAAATGAAGATATTTTACCAAAGTGGAAGTAAACTAATTGACTTTTGAAACCACATTCATTGATAGTCATATCAGATGATATATTGTTTGTAATTGGATAAATACTAACGTGACAAAACAGGTAATGTCGTCTTGTTATAATGATGCAAAAGCAAATTGAACTACTTGAGAGCTGGAAGTATTTGACAATAAATATGAGATTATTCTGGTCATTTGTATATGGTTTAGTTCCTTATACTCGTACTAACAAATATTATTCTTATAAGATCCAATTAACTTCGGGCTAGTTTTTCATTGTCTAGTTAACTTTCCAGTTAACTAACTGATAGTTAAAGTTAACCTGAACGCTAACTTTCATATCCGTTTTTCAATTGCCTTTTCACTGGTGGTTAGTTAACTGAAGGTTATTGAGAACAGAGCGACAGTTGGCAATAGATTTCTACTATTTCGCCATCTAGGGAGGTGTTAAGGAATTATGAAAACAATAGAATAGAGAATAGCGAAGTAAGTTATAAACAAAATACGCGTCAAATTCGCTAGTTTCTGAAGTAAGAAATATGAAGGTTAAATTGCATTAAGAGTCTTCATTACCTTTCGCTCAACTCAGGAAACGAATCCAAAACTTTTTAGAGACGCGCGGGGGGAAGTTTCGAGGGCGTGGCTTAGCAATTTTACAGAGTGAGTGTTGCCGGTGCACATATTGTTTTCAATTGACGTTAAAATTATTTTTCTCTTATTTAATTGTTTTTATCCCAAGACATGTATACCTGCGTGTTTTAAAGCATCAACGTGTGCAACTAAATTATGAATACAAGGAAACAAACATGTTTATTTTCATAGAATACTTCAGAAGTTCAGTCATTGAAGGAAAAATTTCTTTACTTTGTACTGTCAACCCTGAGGAAATAGATCCATTCAATTTTCTGTCTAACTACGGAAACATGAACCAGAGTGGTGTCATTTTTTTTTTTTTTCGTTTTTGGCCCTCAGGCTCTATGGTTATATTTTTCGTCTTTCTATTGACAGCTGTTTCTGAATGTGTCGCGGTCATTATTTTGAATGGAAGGAAACCTTTTTTTTTCCTCCCTCGGATGTTCATCTAAATGGTTGAACCTATATGCCTTTTTCTTCCAATTTCTGAAATTTCCTCTTTCGTAAAGATTGGATTTTGTGTTCTTCAAGCCTGTTCTTTAAAGACAAAATATACTATGATCTAATTTTCTTATGATTTCTATTAAATTTTAACTTTAGTAGAATAAGCCGTAGCTGGGGCAGCTTCAGTTTGATCCTCACAGAAATTTGAAAATAAATAAATAATAATAATAGAGTAACAAATGCTTGTCATGAGGAAATGATAAAGCAAATGAAGAAAATATGTTATTGAAAAGATTTTAGAAAAAAATGTATACAAAAGGACTATAGGTTGGAAAGCGAATACAAAGTTAAAAGTGGAACATTACCTAAGAATACTGTATTCAGAAAATAACTTATTTCATTGTTGTACAGTTAGCAACTACTGGAAAAATTACCTGTAAAAAAGAAATGTGAAGCTATCCCCCTGTGCGATGTGCACGCGCCGTAACCGGCGCATGGGGAGCGCGCATAATTCGAATCTCATCAATTTTACAAGAAATATAAATGAAGTGACTAATTAAGCTTATTAGTTGAACAGTTATGAATTCACATACAAGGATCACTGTGTAAGAACTAATACTCTTATTTTACACATTTTAACATATTTTTTCTGAGATTCTCGAGGTTTTGTGTAATTAGCAAATATACAGTAAGTAACACGTACGCGTACAAGAAGTAAAGATAGTAACTTTGTCTTTTTGGAAAATCTTTTGAATGTTTTTTGTATACTTCATGTATACATTTCTTGTGAACATTACATATTGTGTTCACAATATTCACTCAAACTCCGGATCACTCATTTCCGCATCCAGGGACGTATTTAGGGGGTGGGTCCAGGGGGTCCGTACTCCCCAACTCAGAGTTTTATGAAAAAATAGTGTATGGTACCTTCAGGCGCACATATTTAATATACATTTCATGCCCAGACACACCTTGGACCACCGAAAGCTCTTGGCCCCTTCCCAAAACCAAATTCTGGGTACGTGCCTGTCCTCATCGAACTTCTTCAGTACAGAGCGAAAAAAGAAACTACTGATATTGGAAACTTTCTGTTATATGTGTTAGATTATTAAATTCAGAAACATCCATGTCCCAGGCGG
>JAGDQP010074160.1:0-10302 GCA_022664845.1 Lepisma saccharinum | reverse complement strand
AAAAAAAAGAAATAGCGTGGAGGAATATAACGTGTACTCTGCTGTTTGCTTTTAGATAATTTTTGTTGTGTAGTCTTTGCGGTTGATGACTTACAGATTAGAGACTGGCGCCTATGAGTCCTGACTGCAGCTGGTTATCAGTATTTAGGGTAAAACCTAGTTCCTTAATCTATGTCTTGTTTATTTTTTGGTTTGTTTTTCTCATATTTGTTCTATCTCATCAACATATTCCTCCGCTGTCACTCCACTTCCCCTGCAGGTCTCTTCGTCTAATCTTAATTCAGCCTCATCTCTTTCTAGATCATTATAGAGCATGTAAAGGTTGAAAGGCGAATAATTTTGCAATATAATTATGTTTAATGTCCATTTCAACTAGCTTCATTCATCGGCTACTGAAACTCGTGATATTAAATTAAGTTGAGGCTGACCATATTTTGATTTTCCCAAAGAATAGGGTTGTCAGATTTCAATTTGGGGAAAAAGAGGACACACGCATTGAGATCAGTGTAAAATGCAGGACATTTTATTATATGGTGCCCATGTGCGAACCTGCCCATGAAACAACGTAATTTTTACGAATATTTTTTAAAAGGATATTATTTCAAGTGTAAATTAGACATTTAATTCTAGATTATCCTTGTAGCTTAAAATATATTGATGGATGTTCTGCCTGAAGGCAGGACCTGACTCAATCACCGATAGTGATTCGCTATTACCTTCCATTGACTGGCCTTCAATTGGCCGTCCGTCGCTTCCTAAGGACGGGACATGCAATTTAAAGTGGGCAACGAAACAGTTATGTTCTCATCTGGAATCGAACCCGGGATACCTTGATTACAAGATAGCGAGCGTTACCATTCACCCACAGGGGACACTAGCATAAAAATATTATTCATAATGAAAACTCTAAATAGGCTCTATGCTGGTGCATGTACAAAATATGCTAAATTATTTAATACAGTAAACATTGCATTGGCGACAGTGAATCTTAACATACTTCTCTTTAACGTGAAATGGAAAACACAAGGCTGTATAACATATCGTTTCGCATAATCATGACCTTAAAATAGTATAGAAATCAGTTTTCTACTGACTAGAAGTAGACAAGCAAGACATAGAAGTACAAGATACAGAAAACTGCTACAGTAACAATACCTTACCAGGCATGTGTGAAAAGTATTATTATGGAATGAAGATAATATGAAGAAATATGCGGTTGTTTATTATAGTCAGTATGTTGTATGACTGTGAAACGTCGACATTGAATGTGCACGACTTCAAGATTAAGAGCTACGAAGAGCAAGGAGAGATGTATGCTAGAAATTACAAGGAGAAAAAGGCAGATAAATGAATAGATTCGCTTACAAACAAAGGTGAACGCAATCAAGACTGCAAAGAAGAACAAGTGGAGAAGAGACAAATGGCAAATAGAAGTCAACATTTTCTACATTCGATTCCCAGAGAAAAGACGAGCTAATTATCCAAGAAGAATAGATGAAATTGAATTTTTGCAGGAGCTATATGGATGAGGACAGTAGTTAACCGAGACTTGTGATGAAAAATTGGGAGGCCTTCATCTAGCAGTGAGTTGAAAATGGCTGAATATGATGATGGTGATAACATTACAAATTATGCAAAATAGATCAATCTAGATCAGATGGTTTTGCAAGTAAACATAAAGTTCTAAAGTTTCAACTTGGATGTACTTAATAAACACCCTGTATATAGGTGTATGAAGGAATGTTTTGAGTCGTGAATAGAAAAAAAAATCTATAAAAAGAAATTAGGTGAAAAAGTTAATGCAAGGAAAAAAAAATATTGATAAAAATGACCGTGAAAAAATTTGAAAGCTGTTTAGTTGAAGCATGAAACAGGTCACGTAATGGTCACGTAATTGACGTCCCTCTTCCTTCCAGCTCTACATTTCTCCGCAACTCCCACAACTTTCCAAAAAAGAAGCAAAAAAAGTAGGAGTAATGATGAATAAGAGACGCAGAATATTAAGCTTTAAAAAAAAAAAAGCCAAATAAAAGAACGGGAAAAAACGAAAAGAGATTTGTGGCTAAGGTGAACGACTTCAACAGCAGAAATAGTGCATGACATTTCCTGCAGAACAAGACAGCTTTTAAAGTTTCTGTCACCATGACAGGAAACAATGAAGTTTTTTTTCTTCTTTTTCCCTCTTTAGTTTTTCTAGATTACTTGAGTTACAAGAACAATATAGATTTCTGAAATCGAAGTTGCTCGTTGCAACCATAATCCCTTTGAGTTACAATTATTCTTTATTCTTTAACAACATATAAAATAAAGAAAACGTACAAGGTTGAAGAAACTAAAGTAAACATTTTTTTTTCTCTACCGTTGACAGGCATTTATTACCCCGTCCCAGAATACGAAAAATATCCCCGAAAAGTTCCTCAAGCCTAAATAAGGTTTCTTCATATAGAAGCAAGTATCGATAACTTTTAAATCCTTTCAGAACTTTTAAAAAATATTTTGAGATTAAGTCTGATCTAGGTCTGTGATTCTCAACCTTTCTGTGACCACGGCTCGGTATATTCTTTTTTTTTTTTTTTTTTTTTTTGTAAAACGAGGACCCGCTCCTAGGTGATGTGAACTCACATTTATAGAAAATGACTGATGAAAAAGTATAGAAGTTCGAAAATTTACTACTCTGGCAACACTGAAATAATATACAATGTAAACACAACATAGGAAACCACTATTTTATATTTATATCAGATAATACCTCAGTATTCCTATGAACAACTTATATGATGAACAACAAGGGTATTCCGGCCTGAGTCTTGTTAGGTGCCTGAAGGCCATAAATTCAATTCAGTTCAATTCAACAAGCGTATCCATTGATGTATAATGAGTAATGCTGAATGAATTGCAATTGCAAGGTTCTTAGAGGTCCCAGAATCGAAGGGTCGATTATCAGTGACCTTGATGTCCGTGTTCACCCAGTATCATGATGCTAATTTCTTGAATTTAGAAGTATCGAAGTTCAGCCTCTAAAACCAGATAAAGGTGCACAGGGAAATCGTTGTATCTGTTTTCAATCTAATTAAATTATAGTTCGACAAGTTTTTTTTTTTTTTTTTGATTTTCGAGATGCAAGTCACCTGTCCGAGATAGGTTTTGTTCTACAGATTTTATTTTGAGGGAGGAATTATATCTTGTAATAAAGTGAAAAATGTGGAATTTCCTAATAGGTAGAGCACTTTGTTTTTCATATACCAGGTGGGAGTTTGTGCATCAGGATTGCTCTACAGTCTACATGTCCAGGAAGTTGAATATTTGTCCTGAGGGATTCTGTTTTATATGTACAGGAAGTGGGATTTTGTCCCTACGGAATCTTTTCAGCGTTTTTAAAAATATGGTCTTTTTTTCCCCCTCACGAACTTTGTTCTTCCCATGTAACAAGTGGGATTTTGTCCTCAGGAACTTTGTTTTTCCCCATGTAACAAGTGGGATTTTGTCCTCAGGAACTTTGTTTTTCCCATGTAACAAGTGGGATTTTGTCCTCAGGAACTTTGTTCTATACATGTAACAAGTGGGATTTTGTCAGGATTCAATTCTACATAGATTATAACAGAGAATGGAATAGAAGAGAGAGAAGGTGGGATTTTGTCCAAGGGTATTCTGTTTTAGATGTACAAAAAATTAGATTTTATCCCAAAGGATTGTGTTCTTCATTTAGTCTGTCAATATTCTATGGTACGTCTGCAAGAAGTTGGATTTTAATCCTTTTAATTCTACTAACATGAGCAGGAAATAGGATTATGTCCCAAAGGATTCTCTTCTACTCCGGAGGAGTCTAATTTCAAATGCTGGATATCTTTATTTTGTTCGGAAAAATAGATATTGTCCACAATTTCAGTCATTGAGACGAAGACAAAATGTTCTAGTGAAACATTAGTAAACAGAAGTAAAAATGGTTAATGCTTCTGCTACACTTCCGGTAAGCAATGTATGTATGTATAAAAAAAATGAATATGATGAGAAAGGAAGGATGATATAAATGTAGCTGAAAATTCCAGAGTAGAAGCGGAAATCCTGTATAAACGAGAATACAAAACTGAAAGCAGCGGTCGGGATGAGATCAAAATATAGTAATAAAAATGTAGCATTCATGCTTGAATCTTCTTGTCAACGACATTTTTTCCTGAATGTTATTATTTTCAGATTACAGAGATAACCTCCCTGTTCATTCTCCAACTTCCGAAAAATTTCATTTACCTTTCTTTGTTATTATTTTTTCCCCTTCTAGAAAGCAATAGAAACTGAATTGTGTGCGATGAATGGTACAGCACTTAAAAAAGAAAATATGTACCACAGCTTCAAAGTATCGCTCTCTATACATGATGAAGCGCAATCGTCACAATCACATCACTGGTATTAAACGTCTTTATTGTTTTGATTTTGAACCTGAATTGTTTTTGAACTTTAGGCAGCTTTGACTCAAATCGGGTCATGGGGAGGAGAGAGGGTGTTGGAAAATTCGGCCAGTGAGGACAGTAAGTTCTGAAGATACCATTCCGGTATTTGCCTGATGTGACTAAGGAAAAACGCTGGGAAAACCTCGTCAGTCATGGCCATTGGAATCGATCCCAGGACCTTCCTATTGCTATACCAACTGAATTGAACTCGTGTTGCCTCTCTCTCCCTCTTATTCTGAACTTTCAACATTATCTCCCAGCCAAAGATTAGTTGAATGAATTACAAGGATAATTCTATAGTAACATTTATCCATTTCTATGACGTGGTCATAGATTCACATATTGTGAATCACCTTCGATGAAGCAAAATCACGTGCTCCTAATGAAGATGACCAGCTGATATTTACACATGAGTAATTTCCTTATCATCACTTGCAGAAACAAATGTTTTCCAAGAATTTTATCTACTTTGAACATCTGGTTTAGAAATAGCCTTTTATCTTTTTAATCATCAAGAAAACAACATACTAATATAAAGTATGTGCTTAATGCAAATTTTTATTTCTTTCGTTTACTGTTTTCTATGTATTTTGAAACAGTACTTCTCCAAAATTATGCGTAATGGATCTAGTAAGGTGATTCAATTGTAGTGTTTAATTGTCTTCCATAGGATGGAAATGATTTTAACGTTTAATGACGGAATCTACTGTTTTAAGTGGATTCCAAACAACTTGTGTCCCCAGTAGGAATTGAACCCGGGACCCTTTTGGCTACAAGGCAAGCAGTGAAATAATCCATCCATCGGGGGTATTGTAAATAGTTCCTTGTAAATATCCCGTTATATTAAATAAAATAGTGTTGATGGGTCTTGGAAAGAACAAGCCGGCTTCCGACAGCTTCTTGGTTTTGATGAAATTACGTCAGAAAAATGAAAAATGACAAATGAAAATGAAACGGAGGTTTGGTATACGAATTTATAGAAAATTTCCCTTCTAATAAACTCTTTATCATAGATATCGTAAACTTTCGTAAACCTTTCTTCATTCCTACCACTTAATAGGTTTAAATTCTCTTAAAACTCCCTGTTTTCGATTTAAATTACACCAAACAGACAGCTTTCGAAATTCGAGAATCGGAACCTTATTAAAAAAAAAAAAAGTTTTAATACCTCAATGTCAGAATTACGGTAAATCGGAATTCCAAAATCTGAAGATTTACGAATTCCATATTTGACTTGGGCCTTCCGAACGTCTTTATTTTACTGCTAGTTATTTCTGTTTCTTGAAAGATTACAACCTGGAACTGGCACGTTTCGTTTATTAAGCATGAGACGAATATTCCACAACCTCATCATAAATCAAAGGTAGTACGGTAGGTATAAACTGCGACCACGGTGAATGACACTGTGCCTATATTTAAAGTGAAAGATACTTTACGCCAACAAAAATATTTTTTTTTCCTTTTTTCTATATGAAAGAACGTATATTCACACCGACAACGTGTTTAACCTCACTAAACTGGTCGCTTCTCAGCTTCAGACTCAGGTAACAAAAGGCACAGGTAGCTAAAAACCTCCCTGCTGAATCTCTCACCGAGGAGGTGCAGTCAGGAATCTCTTCCGTGAGATAGCTGTCACCAAACACTTTGAAAGCATCCGGGTGTCTAGGCGACAGTCTGGCGCCGGTGCTGGACATTCCAAAAGCTAAATCTTCCAAAAGCATCGGCAAAGTGAAAACACTTTCTATTACCTTCCACTGCGATGACAATGAACTTCCAACAGGTAAGGCTTCCCCGCCCCGTCTACAGAGGTGTAAACCATAGCTCAAATGTGGCTCATCACACACACAGGTGATTCGGCACCCTAGAGTGCTCATTATTTGCCTCACAGCAAGTTACTAGTCTAATAGGCGCCAACAAGCTTAATGAAATGTCCAAAAGCATTATAAAGCCAAGGATTTGTTGCTATTGTAAGCCAGAGATGGTGATTTCACAGGCGAAGCTAAACCGTACCGTTATGAAAATAATAAAAGAGTATTTTCTATTGAACATTCAAGAAAAAGAAAACAAAGAACCGTGAGACGTGTTGGACATCTAATATTTGAGATCTTTTATTTTATTTATTCATTTTTTTTAACGTTTCCAAAATGTGATATTTGATGCTCATGGAGATATTATTTCAGTAACACCAGGTGACAAATAGGATCAAGATAAGATTGCAAGAACTTTTAGTTTTTTTATTAAGTTACTTTATGTATGTTACCATCGATTTGTAGGGAGGGGGCGCCAGAAATAGCAAAGACAAAGCGGCAAACTCATAATTGGAGAGGGGATACATTTGAATGCTGATATTAATTATGAGACAGGAATCATTTATCTGTTTTATCTATTTCTCTAAACCAACTTACGGGACTAAGACTGCTTTACTTGTGGCATCAAGGGAGAGGATGTGAGAAGCAAATCGGTCAATGCCTAGTTTGAAGGTAGGGTCCCGGTATTGGCCTGGTGTGACTAAAGAATAACTACCGCTGTCCCATACATATCAAGAAGAGCCTTAAAAGCAGTGGCAAACAACCTATATATTAATTTCTTTTATTTATCATACAATGTGTGGGCTGAAGAAGCAAGTACACTCATCAAAACTCAGCAAGCTGGGGTAAACTCATAAGATATTACGGATGACTTCCCTTGCCGAGTATTTTTGGAATAGGAATGGGGGATTGTAATTTGTAACTACCACGGCCTTATTTTTAGGATATCAACATTCATGATAAAAGGAACATCAGTCAGAGTGTCTGGCAGGAGGAGGAATCGAATCTACGGGCCTCACCAATGACAATTCGAAGACCGAGACTGCAAACTCTAGATTGCGAGGTCTAGGTATGATTGATATGTCTTAAAAATAGGTGACAACCAGGAATAATTATCGAATATCTAGTAGCACATTACGTATGTTAAATACGTGAAACTTGCACATTGAATGCACTAAACGACTCAAAGATTAAGAGTTACACAAAGAACAATGGAGAGATGACGCTAGGAATAACTAAGATAAACAGAATGAATTGATTCAATCTCAAATAAAAGTAGAATCAATACTGAGAAGATGAAGTGGAGATTCAGAAAATTTATATTTGACGTTGTACGTCCCCAAAAAGCACAGGTACATTCTATAGGAATGTGCTACGAGTATCCCCGTGGAAATATTGGAATATCCCAAGGATATTCTCAGATATTCTTAGTATACGCGTAGAATATTCTACGAGTATCTGAATGTCTGGAATGAGCGCATATCCCAAAGATATTCCTATTCTACGAATATGAGGAGGACAATTTTTCTTTGGGGATATTCTAAGAATCTTCCTGAAACTTCATTCTACAATATCCTTTTAATATTCTAAAAAGTGTATCCTACGAATGTCCATAATTGATCCCAAATATTTTGGAACATTGGACGCATATGTGGGTCCAAGCTTTTGTTATTGTGTCATCATTAACATCAGTGTTCTGCGGAAATCGGCAGATCCTCCAAGACAAGCTACACCCTCTCCAATCATCTCGAACTTGCTCTTACGTATTTTGCTTAGCGTACGATTTAATCTTCCGTCGAGAAATTGGAATTGTATTTTTCCTCTTTTCCTCTCCACATACTTCGTCATATCCGTCAGCATCCAATGTCCTAACCAGTTTATTTTTCTTCTTAATTGTCTCTAGTGTTCTTTGTCTCTCACCTACTCTCTTCAGCACTTGATTATTACTTATATTCTGCATCCAGCTGATTTCAATTCTCCTCCATGTCCAAATATCGAAAGTTTCTATTTTCCCACTCTTTCGTAGAGTCCACATATTCTAGCTATCGCTTTTCGTACACTATTCTTGAAGATATTGGACTATGTTTCACTTGAATCTGAACTGACTACTTGTATTTCGCGTTGTTAGAATAAATCAGTTATTTTTAACTCAGAGAAATGATTCATGCACGTGCAGTAATAATATTTCAAGACGTTTAATGGTTGCCTTGAAGGATAAACGCCGTTTCCTCAGTGCATAAAATAACTATTTCTTTTTTTTTTATTCCCACGTTTCTGCTGGGAATTGGGTACAATAAGATTATTCATGACTTCGTGGGATGTTTTGAATAGTCCTGCTAAACTATCAGGAAACGCAGCGAATTTTCCCACACTCATAATATTTACGAACTAAACAATTAAAAACAGAGAAAGATGAAGAGGAGGAAGAAGAAGAAGCAAGTGTCTTGAGATGATAACAGAAAGGAAGTGTACATTATGAAAGATAGAACTTCTGAAACAATGGATCCCGAAGAAATAACAATGGATAGAAGTAACATTCATTTATGATCTTTGTTCATTCAGATTGTACTGAGAGAAAATTTCTAAAGGCACTAATCACGAAAATTAGAGAATGGACAATTATGAGTGACGTCTCCGTATATTGAATGAGAGTCAGCCAGGACAAAAACGTGGAATAATCATCTAGTTTACAGCGCCATTTTTTGAAGAAGAATGAAACACTGCGTCCATTAAGTTTCATGTGAACACACAAGCTACACTGGAAATATGATTTAATGAAAACTTTGACGACTATGGTGTAACAATGTTCCGTTTGTTTTCGTATTTAGTATATAATTTTCCGATTTTGCATTTTCAACAAACCTGTCAATGTATTTCAAGCATAATAATAAGTTTTCTGTCTTCAACGTCACTATGCCAACAGTTGGTTAGTTTGTGGTCGGTATCTTGCAGTAGCAGACCAATATAAATACCCTAAAAGTGATAACTAAGCCACGTACACACAAGCAGATGTATATTCTAGGGATATCCGCAAATATCTAACATAAGTGTCCAGGATGAGCGCATGTCCTGAGGATATCCCAACTATGTACTACGAATATATGAAAGATTCTTGTCCTCTCGGGATATTCACCGAATATTCTAAGAGATATTAAGGGAACTCAGACCTAGAATATCCTTGTGATGTTCCCAGAAACATATCTCAGGAACATCCTTATTTGTTCCCGAGTTGTTTTTTTAATATTCTGCGCATGTTGGAGGCCTAAATAGGATATTTGTGTATATATCCTGTGCTATTTGGGAATGCAAATAGTGTATTTGATTGTTGAAAAATACACAGAATGATTTGTTACTGTATTGGCCCAGAATCGAACCCGGAACTCCCAGTTGCCTGCCTGGTGCTATACTAACTGAGCTACAGCCATCATGACCAAGTTTTAAGTGCATATTAGGGCATTCCTTTGGCCTCAGCTCACCTAATTAATGGGTGAAGTGACTAAACACGAGTAAATGCTTATACTTGCCTATTTTTAAGTAAATACTTGGGATTAAGTGAAGTAACAGAGAGTATAGCCTACTTTTCATCAGAAGTAATGACTTGTGCTTTGAAAGTAAATGTTTCTGTGGTAAGTAAATGCTCGGAACTTAGAAGCGTTTACTTAAATAAGAGTAAATAAAGATAACTTGCAAGTAAACCCTCTATTGACGCAAGAAGAAGTAAAAGCAAACTTTTATTCACCTCAGGCGACAGAATACTTTACTCGCGAGTAAACACTTTCGAGTATTTGCTTCTTTTTATTCACTTCACCCAATGTGAAAGGGTTACATGCGTTGGACCAACACGGCGTTGGACCAACACGGCGTTGAACCAACACGGCGTTGGACCAACACGAAACCATCACGGCGTAGGACCAACACGGCGTTGAACCAACACGGCGTTCGACCAACAATATTAACCGGCATACGACCAACACGGTAAAACACAAATCTTGATAATATTGAAATAATTATGTAATAATAATTTATGTAAAAAACTCTAGCTTCAAGGG
>JAGDQP010074159.1:0-10302 GCA_022664845.1 Lepisma saccharinum | reverse complement strand
TCCACAAGACATTTCGTCCAATCGACTTTTGGTCCAACGGATTTTTCGTCCACAAGACATTTCGTCCAATCGACTTTTGGTCCAACAGATTTTTCGTCCACAGGACATTTCGTCCAATCGACTTTTGGTCCAACAGATTTTTCGTCCACAAGACATTTCGTCCAATCGACTTTTGGTCCAACAGATTTTTCGTCCAATCCACTTTTGGTCCAACGGATTTTTGGTCCACAGGACATTTCGTCCAATCGACATTTGGTCCAAAGGACTTTTCGTCCACAGGACATTTGGTCCAATACACAGCCTAAACGGCTGGAGCTACTGAAACGAAATTTAGTAATGTGATATATTATCACTAGTAGGTTACGAAAATATTATCAAATTTCTCCAAAAGCGCCATATTGAATCCAAAATGGTGGACCTAAAATCCATTTTCCACGCCATTTGATCTAGAGATACCAAATTTGGCACAAATATCTAGAGTGGTTTAGGAATATATTTACATATTCAAAAAGTCGCAATCTTGTCTAAAAAATGGCCGCGAAACTCATTGTTATATAGAATACACACCCAAACCGCTGGATCTAGTGAAACGAAATTCGGTGTGGTACATTATCACTAGTAGGTTACGAAAATATTATAAAATGTCTCCAAAAGCGCCATATTGAACCCAAAATGGCGGACTTAAAAATCAATGTTCACACCGTTTGAGCTAGATATCAAATTTGGCATAAAGGTGTAATATCAAGAGTAGTTTAGGAAAATATTACGTTTTCAAAAAGTCGCCACCTTGGCTAAAAAATTGCCGCCGAACTCATTGTTTTATAGAATATATAGCCAAAACCGCTTGGGCTACTGAAGTGAAATTTAGTATGAAGGTACATTATCACTAGAGAGTTAAAAATTATTACAAAATGTATCCAAAAACGCCCTCTTAGATCCAAAATGGTGGGCCCAAAAACATTTTCCACACCTTTTCAGCTAGAAATACAAATTTGGCATTATGGTGTATCATCAAGAGTAGATTAAGAAAAAATACAAAATGTTGAAAACGTAGCCATCTTTGATTCAAAATGGCCACCCAAACATCATTTTCCACACCGTCCGAGCTAGAGAAATGAAATTTGGTATGAAGGTGTACCATCAGGAGTAGGTTAGAATAAATGGGACAAACCTTCAATATGAGGGAGAAGCTCCCCCCCTCCCCGGTTGTTGGGAGCAGATTGGCACCATGAGGGAAAGGTGCCCAAAGAGAGTAGCTACGATAAAGGGGGCGCAACCCCCAAGTTGGGGTGCAGCCCTCGCGAGCGACTGGGGGCAGCGCCCGCATTGAAGCGAAGAAGCAAAGCGAATCCACATAGTATATAGCCCCACGGTCACTCACTGACACTGATCATATTTCAAAGGGCAGACTACTGAAACTAGAAACAACAAATTTGGTATGAAGGTGTATGACCAAAAGTAGGTAAAGGAAAAATTCCGACATTTTGAAAAAGTCGCCATCTTGCATTCAAAATATACTTAAAACCCATTGTTGTATGGAATACACAGCCTAAACGGTTGGAGCTATAGAAGCGAAATTTGGTATGACGTACAAAATCACTCGAGTAGGTTACGAAAATATTAAAAATGTCTTCAGAGACGCCATCTGGAATCCAAAATGGCGGACCGCACCGTTTGACCTAGAGATACGAAATTTTGTATGAAGGTGTATGACCAAGAGTAGTTTAGTAAAATATTGCAAAATGATGAAAAAGTCGCCATCTTGGATACAAATGGCCGCCAAACATATTGTAGTACAAAATACATAGCCTAAACCTCAGCCGTAGAAACACCAAATTTAGTCTGAGAGTACATCATCGCTAGTACGTTACGAACATAGAAAATGTATCCAAAGACGAAATCTTGGATCCAAAATGCCGGACCAAAAATTCATTTTTCACACCGTTTGAGCTAGAAATGTGTAATTTTGCACAAAGGTGTATTGTCACGAGTAGTTTACGAAAATATTACAACTTTTGTTTTAAAAATCACCATTTTGGATCCAAAATGGGCGCCCCAAAACCCATTTTCCATACCGTTCGAGCCAGACAAACGAAATTTGCTATGAAGGTGTACCAACACGAGTAGGTCAGGACAATATAAGAAAACGTGAAAAAAGCCATCATCTTTAATCCAAAATGGCTGCCCCCAAACCTATTTTTCAAACCACTTAAACTAGAGAAACGAAATTTGGTGTGAGGGTGTGCCATCACGAGTAGGTTACAATAAATGAGGATAAACCTACCCTGTGGGGGCGTAGCTCCAACCGAGGAAAGGCAGATCGGCACCATGGTCGTGCATTCCCCCCGATACAGTGCTTATGATAAAGGGGGCGCAGCCCCCCCCCCCTAGCGAAACAAACTGAGTTATACGTTTAAAACAAGAAGTAAGCGCGCAATCCTTTGCTACATTAAATTGATATACAAACAATGCAAAGTGCTTTGAAAGAAACACAATTAGACGAATACTTTTAACTCATATATATTCCCACACGAGATAGGAAATCGGTGAAAGAACTTTTAGATCTTTGCGATTTATCCTGCACACATTCATTGTCCAATTCAGTGTGTCAGTTGTGAGTGGGTGAACACTTCTTGCGTCGAAATTACTAATCGAAGTATTTGAATTAAATAAAATGCAGTTCGAAGAAAAGTGATAATGTGACAATGACATTTTTCTGAGAAAATCTGCGTCTTATACGAAGATCGTAGAAAGAAAATAAATAGATGTTTGCAATTGCAATATACCAAGATGACTAGTGACGTATTTAGGGGCTGGTTCGGGGCAGACTTTCCCCCAGAATTTTACGTTTGGGGGAAACGGATATTGTCAAGTGGTATGTAAGAAAAATCGATATTAATTTCTGTTCATGTAATTAAGAAGTTATATAAGTTATATATATTATGATTTTTTTTACAAAATATTTCTGCCAAGCAGGAACCTAGCAATATTACATATTTACATTGTACTAGAATAACTAAAATTGAGAATAATAATTTATGTTTCTATGAAAAATTCCGGTGAATAATAAACTTTTTATTTTTATAACAATAATATTCATTTACATGGATCACTAAAATTATGGGCAGTTGCTTACAGCAAAAGTATCAGTACTTTAAGGAAACTAGTAGTAAGCCGTAGTACATGAATTATTTTCAAGAAATAAAATTTACATGTAAACAAATTCCTATTATAATTTACAGAAAAAGGGTAATGCTATCACCTGTGCGAGATGAACGCGCTGTGAACGGCGCATGGGAAATGTGGAGCTATCAGTGATGAGGTTACCAACATTACAGACAGTTAGTATCGAAGTTGGAAGAAGAGTGAGAATTCACTTTGGTAGAATGCAAGGCCCGGTTTATTTCAGAGGCCACAAAGAAAGTGGTCCGATTCGCCAATTGGATTTCATGCTGGACTTCCTGAAGACAAAGCTACAAGCAACCAACAAAACTAAAAAATGATATGGCTACACCTAAAAAGCTGAGATAACAATCAAACACCGCCAGCCAGACGTCCAGGAAGGACACCTTACAAGTTTTGTTGGAAATTTTAATAAAACACAGGAAGTAAACTTTCAACATAAAAACACCGGTAAAGATCAACTAAATATTCCGAAAAGTGAAACTACATTTCACCCAAACAAAACCTTGTAATAATTTATTTTTCTAACCATAACTCCCACAAGTTGCCTAGATAAAGAAAGAAGCTGATCCACAACCAAGAAGATCCAAATGCATGCCCACATAGCAGAGTACGTCCCTGGGACGTCCCATTTAGATCCCATTACCGTCAGAATGGTCCTGCTCCCATAGCGATGTCCTAAGGACGTCCGTGGGATAACTCTGTGGGCAATACAAACAGTTCATCCCATATGGAGGTCCCCTGGATGTCCCCCGGAAAGCCGTGCGGGATTACCTACCTGGAATTTCTATAAATTAAATCGACCTTACTATTATTATTATTTAATTAATTATAACTATACGAAGGATATGCCTTCGTATAGTTATACGAAGGATTTATTATAACTATACGTCCCATGGATGTAAACGGGACTTAAACAGGACGTCCTACGGACGTCCCGATATCCTGCCAGGAGATCCGTCAGATATCCCTGGGACGTCATTTTGCTATGTGGGTGAATTCCTCATAACTTGACAAAGAAGAATTTAACTACGCATGAGATAGAAGTCTTAGACAAGAAACGTTCGTTCTCCCCACACCTAAGCCGAATACTTTGGCCCTCACAAAGGCCGTGAAAATTTTTGGCAAAAACTGTAGAGCCATTGGCAGAGGAAGAAAACACTACACAGGTCTATCATTTAAGCTTTTTCTAGGGAGGGGGTAAAAAATGTACTGAAGCATATATATATATATATATATATATATATATATATATACAGTATATACCCCCTTAATAAGCAACCGTGAAAAATTGGGTACAGATCGATCCTCCGATATGCATATGAGAACCCACAATATATTTAATAGTTATACCATACATTATACTAATACAGTTCTCGACAACCTCTAAAAGAGGTGCATGATGAGCAAGTCAACAGTTACTAGACTGGTCCATATAAAATAAAGTTTCTAAGGGAGGTTAGGGCGGGTAAGTTGAACGATTTAGACCGAACAAACAATCATACATATATATTTAATCTTCCGAAGGGAATTGGGTACTCAAGAAGTCCTCGGAAGGGTTTGCAGGTTTGAGTTGCTTGGAGAATGGGAATCTTCGCAATAAGAAGTCGAAGATATACAGAATATTTTGGATAATTTTAAATCCCATTATAAGTTAGCAATGGGATACTTCAAGGCAAAAGTAGAGACTAAGCGGGGCAGTAACAAGCAAGTGAGAAAGTTTGGATTTGGCAAAAGAGACAACATAGAAGAACGAGGAAAGTGAAGAAAGACTACTAAAGTTTTCAGAAACCAATAAACGATTCATTTCGAGTAAGTTTTAAGAAGAAAACTTAGATGAAATGAACATAGGAAGGCTCAAATGGAGCTGGAAACAAAATAAATTATATTATATCAAATAACAGGGAAATTGCTCAAGACTTGCATGAACTGAACAGTTTCGAAATCTTGAGTGATCGTTGGGTAGTGAGATGAGAGTGAAATAAACACTAGATTAGAGAAGATTATAAAAGGAAGTCGTCGTTTTAGATTGAAAAAGAAACTAGAGAAAATCAGACAGATATCCGGTACAGTACTAATCAACACAGTCAGCGCCCGGGAAGAGATAGAATATTAAGAAGATATCAATTGCAGAAATAATGTACTGACCGGGATAATAAGAGAGAAAACAAACGAAATAGTAGCATGACAAAGGAGAGTAAAATCTCGGAAGAAACAAAACTTTTGAAGAACAAAAATGGGAAATAAAAAGTGAGAAAATACAATAACTAGAATCGAATATAAAGATATAAATAAAACCTTAAGGAAGAATGTACGAAAATACAACACAAATATTGTTAGGTAAGAAACTACTGAAAACAGCTTGAGGAAAATCAAACAGAACAGTTCTTGAGCTGGGGAAAACAAATACTGGCGGTTGAGGAACCTGATGGGACGGTACCCAGAAATTAGAAAAATATTTGAAATAATCTAAAGAGATTTAAACTACTCCGATAAAGAAGTAGGAAGAGAAAAAAGAGAGAGGAGAATGATGTAGAAGTTCCAGACATAATGAAATAATATACCGTATTACTGTACCAATTCTTCGCAGCTAGATTGAAAGTGAGTGAAGAGGGCGGAAACTGCCGAAGGGAAAGTGTTTCTGTGTAATGTGAACATCCCAGTAATGACATTATATTTCCAAGAATCAGACCAGTCGCATACACTTAAATATTTTAGAAAAGTTCCTTGATATATTTGCTAATCTTTCTGAGAAATGTCGGGATTTACAGTTATCGCCAAGAATCTTGAAAAAGGCACAAAATAATTTATTTCACGTGATTGGAAATTATTAAATTACAGTATATCACTCACCTGTTTCGTATCAGATGTTCTTTATTTTAAATAATGTTCAATATTCTGTGTTAGATGCTTCAACTTTTGTCAGCAACATATCGAAATTTCTCCTCACTTTAACTTTACTCGGCAAAAGTTGCACGCCCAACTTGTGGGTTTTGGGGGTTGCGCCCTCTTTATCATAGCCAGACTCTGCGTGTTATTGTTCCCCTTGATACCGATCTGCACCAAACCCACAGGGGGCTGCGCCCTTATAGTGAAGGTTTGCCCCATTTTTGTAACCTACTCGTCATGGTACACATTCATACAAAATTTCGTTTGTCTAGCCTAGTGGTTTAGAAAATGGGTTTTCTGGCGGCCATTTTGAATTAAAGATGGTGACTTTTTAAATGTTTTATTATATTGTCGTGACTTACTCGTAAAGGTACACCTTCAAATAAAATTACATTTCTCTAGCTCAAACGGTGTCGAAAATGATTTTTGGCCGGCCATTTTGAATAAAAAATGGCGACTTTCCCAAAATAAATTATTTTCCTAAACTACTAGTTATTATACACCTTTATGCTAAATTTCGTACCTCTAGCTCAAACGTTGTAGAAAATGGATTTTTAAGTCCGCCATTTTGGATCCATTATGAAGTCTTTTGGCAAATTGTGTAATATTAATCTACTATTGATAATGTGCCTCCATACCAAGTTTCATTTCAGTAGCCACAGTGGTTTAGGCTGTATATTCTATATAACAATAAGTTTGGCGGCCATTTTGGATCCAAGATGGCGACTTTTGAAAACATTTTCTTAACCTACTAGCGATAATGAACATTCATACAAAATTTCATTTCAGTATCCTCAGCCGTTTAAGCTCTCTATTCTATACAACAACGGGTTTGGCGGCCATTTTGGATCCAAAATGGCGACTTTTAAAAATATTTTATTATATTGTAGTGACTTACGCTTGAAGACACAACTGAAAATAAAATTGTATTTCTCTAGCTCAAACGTTGTTAAAAATTAATATTTGGGCGGACATTTTGAATCTAAGATGGCGGCCAAAATTTTGTATTAATTTCTTAAACTAATAATTATGATACACCTTCACGCCAAATTTCGTATCTCTATCTCAAACGCTGTGGAAAGTGGATGTTTAAGTCAGCCATTTTTCATCCAAGATGGCGTCCTTAGGTACATTGTATTATATTTTCGTAACCTACAATTGATAATGTACCTCTATACCAAATTTCAATTCAATAGCCCCAGTAGTTTAAGCTCTCTATTCTATACAACTATGGGTTTGGCGGCAATTTTGGATCCAAAATGGCGACTTTTAGAAAATTTGTACATATTTTCGTAACCCACTAGCGACAGTGTACCTTCATGCCAAATTTCATCTTGCTAGCCCTAGCCGTTTAGGCTCTCTATTCTATAAAAGAATCGGTTTGGCGGCCATTTTGGATCCAAGATGGCTGCTTTTTCAAAATGTAAGATTTTTCCCTTTACCTACTCATCGTCCAATACCTTCATACCAAATTTGGTGTTTTTAGCTCCAGTAGTTTGCCCTGGAAATTTTGATGATCAGTGAGTGAGTGACCATGGGGCTATATAGTATATAGACTCACTTTGCTTCGCTGGGAGCGAAGACCCCCGTGGGAGCTGCGCTTCCAACACCAGGGTTTGGGGGTCTGCGCCCCCTTTATCGTAAACAGAGACTCTCTGGACGAATCCATGGTACAAATATACCACCCACCGGGGGGGGGGATGCTGCGCCCCCATATGGAAGGTTTCCACTATTTTTGTGACCTACTCGTCATGGTACACCTTCATACCAAATTCATTTGTCTAGCCTTAGTGCTTTATAAAATGTGTTTTCTGGCGGCCATTTTGGATTAAAGATGGCGACTTTTTTTAATGATTTATTATATTGTCGTGATGTACTTGTGAAGGGAAGGTAATAGAATGTAAAATTTCTATTACCTAGCTCAAACGGTGTTAAAAATTCAGATGGCGACTTTCCCAAAAATTTGGATTATTTTCCTAAACTAATAGTTTTGATACACATTCATCCCAAATTTCATATCTCTAGCTCAAACGGTTTGGGAAATGCATTTATAAGGTCCGCAATTTTGGATCCAAGATGGCGTCTTTGGGTAAATTGTGTTATATTATATTAACCTACTATTGATAATGTACCACCATACCAAATATATTTCAGTAGTCCCATCCGTTTAGGCTCAATACTGTGTACAACAATGGGTTTGGCGGCCATTTTGGATCCAAGATGGCGACTTTTAGAAAATTTGAAAATATTTTCGTGACCTACTAGCGATAATGTACTTTCATACCAAATTTAAATTCTATAGCCCCAGCCGTTTAGTCTCCCTATTCTATACAACAATGGGTTTAGCGGCCATTTTGGATCCAAGATGGCGACTTTTCCAAAATGTCGGATTTTCCACTTTACCTACTCATGGTCCTACACTTCATAAAAAATTTGGTGTTTGTAGCTCCAGTAGTTTGGCCTGTGAATTTATATGGATGAGTCAGTCAGTGAGTGAGTGTCCATGGGGCTATATAGTATGTGGACTCGCTTTGCTTCGCTGGGGGCGCTGCCCCCAGACCCCCGTGGGCGCTGAGCTCCCAATGTTGGGGTTTGGGGGGCTCCGCCCCTTTATAGTAATCAGAGAGTCTCTGGAGGACTGCGCCTACATGGTACAAATATACCACCCGTCAGGGGAAGCTGCGCCCCCATATGGGGTTTTTCACTATTTTGGTGACCTACTCGTCATGGTACACCTTCATACCAAATTTCGTTTGTCTAGCTTTAGTGGTTTAGAAAACAGTTTTCGTGTGGCCATTTTGAGTTAATGATGGCGACTTTACCAAAATTCTGTATTATATCCTAAACTACTAGTAATGATACACCTTTATGCTAAATTTCGTATCTCTAGTTAAAACGTTGTGGAAAATTGATTTTTAAGTCCGCCATTTTCGATCCAAAATGGCGTCTTAGGATCACTGTGTAATATTTATTAACCTAGTATTGATATTATACCTTCATGCAAAATATCATTTCAGTAGCCCTAGCGGTTTAGCTGTGTATTCTATACAACAATGAGTTTGGCAGCCATTTTAGATCCAAGATGGTGTCTTTGAACACATTTCGTAATATTTTCGTAACCTACTGGTGATATTCTACCTTCGTAAAAATATCATTTCAATAGGCCCAGCCGTTTAGGCTGTGTATTCTATACAATAATGGGTTTAGCGCCCATTTTAGATCCAACTTTTTTAATGTTTTATTATATTGTCGTGACTTACAAATATAGACAAAATTAAAACTAAAATTTCATTTCTCTAGCTCAAACGGTGTCGAAAATGATTTTTGGGCGGCCATTCTAAATCCAAGATGGCGAATTTCGCAAAACATTTTATTATTTTCCTAAACTACTAATTATGATACACTTTTATGTTAAATTTCGTGCTTCTACCTCAAAGGTTGTGAAAAATTAAATTTTAAGTCCGCCATTTTGGATCCAAGTGGCGTCTTTAGGTAAACTGTGTAATATTATATTAACCTACAATTGATAATGTACCTCCATACCAAATTTTCATTTTAATAGCCCCAGTAGTTTAGGCTGTGTATTCTATACAAGAATGGGTTTGGCGGCTATTTTGGATTGAAGATGGTGATTTTTACAAAATATGAAAATATTTTCGTAACTTACTAGCGATATTGTACCTTCATACCAAATTTCAATTCAATTGCCTCAGCCATTTAAACTCTCTTTCTATAAAAAATGGGTTTAACGGCCATTTTGTATACAAGATGGTGTCTTTGAACACACCTCGTAATATTTTCGTAACCTACTGGTGATATTCTACCTTCGTACTAAATTTCATTTGAATAGCCCCAGTCGTTTAAGCTCTCTATTTTATACAACATTTTTTTGTAACCTACCCCTCATGGTACACCTTTATACCAAATTTCGTTTCTCTAGGCTTAGTAATTTAGAAAATGGGTTTTCGGGCAGCCATTTTGGATTAAAATTGCGACTTTTTTTAAACGTTTTATTATACTGCCATGACTTACTCTTGAAGGTACGTATTCAAATAAAATTTCATTTCTCTAGTTCAAACGGTGTCGTAAATGATTTTTGGGCGGCCATTTCAGATCCAAGATGGCGAA
Organism: Lepisma saccharinum; assembly: GCA_022664845.1. NCBI lineage: Eukaryota > Metazoa > Arthropoda > Insecta > Zygentoma > Lepismatidae > Lepisma > Lepisma saccharinum. The sequence goes on along the minus strand of JAGDQP010074159.1, from coordinate 102 downwards.
CTTTCTAAAATTTTGTAATATTTTCCTAAAATACTCGTCATTATGCAAACATATGCCAAATTTCGTATCTCTAGCTCAAACGGTGTGGAAAATGCATTTCTA
>JAGDQP010074158.1:0-10302 GCA_022664845.1 Lepisma saccharinum | reverse complement strand
TGTAGATCACCCCGCCATTTTGGTATGGCCTTTCCATTGATTTACATGGGAATTGTTTTAGTAGTCTTATGCCTCTCAGGAGGGTAATTTTTAACTTCTCTTTTCGCCTAGTGTTACGTCATGCTTTCTTTGACTCATGCTGTTTTATAGAAATGCAATATTTTTTACACGCTCGGTATAATTTCCCGTTGACATATTGTAATTTATATGGTAAACTATTAATAATACAATATACTCATATGTCTGAAGAAACTTCACAAACTAAGACTCTACAAGAGTCGAAATAACAATCAAGGCAAATTTCGTGAGAGCAAAACTTTAATATTCTACTTCTGAGAGACATAGGTGATCTACACCGTTAAGAAATTACCTTCAAAACATAAAATGACTAGTAAAATAAAATAATTAAGAGTGGGGCGATGGAGCAATTGGAGCGATGGAGAGTGACCAACGAGAAACAAAACTGAAGATCGTAGGCTCGAGCCCAAGTGTTGACATTAGAAATCTTTTTCCTCCAGAAGCTTGATGGTTAAGAATACAAGCTTGCAGTAAGTTTGGCTTTCCACCATTATTTTAAGTTTCAACTCGCATGTTTGTTACAAAATTGTAGCAAATTTGCAGCAATGGAAGAATAACTATGTGCAAACTTTTAATGCCAAGCCTCGTACAAACTTACTACAACTTACTAAGTTTCGGTGCTATCTCGGGGGTACTATCAAAATATACACAAGTATTCCATTATTCAGATCGGCCGATATTGATGTGCTTCTATATTCCATTTCGACCCTTCCGCATTATAATCGCACACAACGACCAGCCGGGGTTTTTACGCTTCATAGTCAGGAATATGGTAGGGTAAGCAGTGCAACCACCAGCTGTCCTACTCTGGTATAAGTTTAAAAACCTTTGGAGGACTAACAGAGATCTCATACAAGCTTGTAGCAAGCTTGGCTTCCCAAGTTTGTAGGAAATTTTGCAAGTTTCAAGATTGTGGCAATTTTGCAGCAATACAATCCCAAACTTTGTGCAAACTACCAATGCCAAGTAGTAGCTTTTGTAAACAAGTTTGTCAATTGTCTTCATACACAAGAGGATTACAAAAGCATTACCCAGTTGGAGGACCAGCATAGACGAGCAGATAGAATAACATACTTCAAAATCTCGTCGCTGGCAGTAGGATGTTCAAATTCCATCTTACACAGTGGAAACGTTTACTCACCAAGCAATATGTAATAGCGAAGATAATGCAAAAAGATTAATTGAATATGAATCACTACTGTGTGCAATATGCCCTAAAGGAAATAACGGTCTCACTTTGGGTCACTGAATAAGGCAGCTATGTGGCATCGCGGCATCCGACGGCGGTTCACAAAATCCGTGGAGATAGACAGACTTTTTGCTCATGGGAATCCAAGCGGCCACCAATTCTGAGTGAGGTTTTTCCCAGGTTTTCTCCTAGGGTGATCTTTGGAAAACCTAAACCACAATGATTGGCCGCGGTTTTCGAACCCGTGCAACTACCAACGAGTCAACTAATTTGGTGTGAGTTTTGAATTGTTTATATTGGTATTGTCCAGATGATGGCCTGAGCCTAAGATATATAAAGTTCATAAATTAATCCAATTCGTGTTTCGGTGGATTTCCTAAGGACAATTTGTAGCTCCTGTGATGCTTGGGACCCTTTCATAAGAAAGGAGCTATGGCTCAGATGGTAGCGCACTGCTTTTATTATTTCGAAAATAATTTAATTCAAATCTCATCCTGTTTCTATTTACTCTTTTAATCACTTCTGACAAAACGAATGGACTTAGCAAGCCAGGAGACATCGGCATTTTGTCGGTAAAAGTGGGGTTGACGTCGACGGGCGGGTTCTGGGCGGGGCTACGCCCATATGCCGGCAAGTCGAGAAATCGACGGCGGACCGACGACCAAACGTCACTTATGGGTCGCGCCGTATATCCCTGGACTTCTAATTGGTTGGGCCGCTGCGCGGGTCGGGGTCGGTGTTTAACTCGGTAGGGAAGAACGGATCTTTATTATAGCAATACCTCCCTACTTGCCTACTGCCCATAGCGGTAATAAAATATTTGTCGAATGCCCTGCGAACGGATATATGCAGGTTTAAGGAGGAACGAATGTGCTCCAAGCAATTTCACAGCCATAATTTTTAAAATGTTGATTGATTTGTTATTAACTTATTTAACAAGTTGATGAGCTTCTAAGAACGAACGTCTGACAGATGATTTTTTTAAAGAAGGCTCCGGTCCACTCCGTTCAAAGGAGTCCAAAGGGAATTGAACCCGTGACGACGCTCACAGAAATCGAGCGTACCAACAACTCGGCCTCTCCGAGGTCTCATTGCTTTTGTGTTAAGGTGATTACATCGCTGAGGAAGTGGAAATTCCTTCCTTATCCAGTGGAGTCTTCTGATCATACTTTGTGTTATATCTCTTCAATTGGCGTCAACGGGATTAAAACTCGTCATATTTAATTACTAGTACGGTATGCTAACCTTAAAACAACGACAATTGGCAATGTTCAACAAAATGTGTTACACTAGACATAGACATCTCACTGCCTTTCTTGACCGATGTCTGACGTATGCTGCCGTAGACGGCAACAAATGTAGGCCTTGGCCAAGCTAAATTTTGTCGGCTCACACAGTAGACCTCCATATTCATGGATTTAATCAGTGACGTCGACACAAGCAATTTATAAGGGCACTTGAACATGAAAATCCTGTACACGTGTACAACCTACTACATTTTTCTTATTTATGTCCGATACGTATAATTAATGTAATATTTCCTGTTGAGTGATAGAAAGATCATAATCGATCAGTAATAAATTTGGTAGCTGTAGACACATGTCTTTCTCCTCACTCGAATACAGCCCAGACTGATTCGACAAATTGTTTTGCCAGGCGCGTAGCCAGTTGAAAACCGTAGAGAGGCATGGCAAAATTTAGAGACACTAGTCGATTTATGAAACAGACTCCTTTGCGGAAAGAATTTTAAAATATGCGTGTCTGCATATTTCTTGTTTATGGCTTTAGGTATCTAAGTCTCAGGCCGAGATAGAGGAGGGGAAAAGATAAAGGAAGCTGTCGGCCAGGGTGCTATCCTGACATTTGCCTGGTGTGACTGAGGAAAACCGAAGAAAAATCTCAGTCAGGATGGCCGGAAGCTGGGACTGAACCTACGACGTCCCAAATACTAGGCCAACATATTACATCTGAGGTATAGCGGCTAAGTGCGTGGTTGCTTAACAGACAGGAGTAAATTACATACATTTCAGCATATTTCAGTAGTAGTGGTGTACAAATTGCCCTTTTTCTGAGACTGATTGACTGAGAGTTTTGTGCGGTCACAGTGTCGGAGCTCTGTGATTGGCTGATTGTGCGAGAGGTGTGTGACGTCAGAGACCATCACGTGACCTTAGCGTAGCATTGAGCGGGCATATTGAAAAAAATAGAGGTTTGTGACGTCACAGACCGTCACGTGAGTTTACAGTAGCATTGGGAAATTGGGCTTGTTCGTGGTGATGTTATCCAAGATTGGGGAAAAAATACCGTTTAGAAATTCACATCATGTGAACATTGAAATAGTGTGCTGTTAAGGAAGATGTTTGTTTTAGCTGACCTCAATTTGGGGAGGTTAAATATATTGTAAACTATTACAAAAGAAGATGGCACATTGGGCAGGCATATCAGAAAAATAAGGAATAAAGTGACTGTACCATTGGGCGGCCGTATCAGAAAAGTTTGAGGGAAGTACTGACTCTAGCATTGGTTGGGCATATCAGAAACAATTAAGCAATATAGTGATTGCACCATTGGGCGGGCATATCAGAAAAGTTTTAATGTTGAATTAGATTATGGTAACAGCTCTAGTAAAAGCTCTAGTAAAAAGTGTCTCCTTATTTTGATAAGCGGACAAAATCATTACTCGTTTTTTTACCAGATTGGGCACATCCTTGTGGTAATTCTAATCAGTGAATTTTGAACTTTTTAAAGCATGTTATTACAAACTTATATACCTACTCATATATTTTAAAAATTGCCTGTTTATTTTGATTAGTCAGGCGGCACCAATACTCGTATTTTCCCGGTTGAGCAAATCCTGGCTCGTTTTTTACCCAGGTTGAGTACATCCTGGCGGCCATTTCAATTAGCGATTTTAGCCTTTCTTATAGAATATGAAAGTATAATAAATAAATGCTGCAGTTACTATTTCTTATAGAAAAAGATCGTTTAAACATGTCTTTAGTTAATTTATGTTTAATACCGGTATAATATATGTTAAACAACATTTAAATATAAAAATAATAGTTGTAGGAAGCCTCTAACCTTCTATATTGCTTAGCCATGTTTCACTTTTAACTGCGGACCACCTAGCGGGCACTTTTACAAGCTTCATTCAGCTTTACTATAGTTTTCATTTTTTGTATGAACAAAATCAAACACGTTTATGTGTTACAATCTACAGAAAATAAGCCAGTTAATTTGTTTTCTTATTGGAAAATACTTTTTGATTAACCTTGCATTCATAGTGAAGAAAAAATAGAGTGTGAAAAAATTGAAAACCCCAACGCACGGTTGTAAGACGCATACAGGGATTTTCATCGTTCAGGGTTGGAAACGAAGTGAATGTGAGAGTACAATCAATTTGGTTAATTTCCAGTGAGTTAACTTGAATTAAGCTGAAGATTAACTAAACATGAGTGATATCTAGTGAGATCTTCCGAACTTTATAGAAGATCATTACGATTTCCCCCTAAAGGATTAAGGGCTGATTTTCATGAAAGCTTGCTTTACTTGGGTGAATAGTTAATTGAAACAAATGTTAATAAATATAAGGAATGATTTTCGTGAAAGCTTGCGTTGCTTACGACTGGAATGAATAACCAATTGATGATTTGGGTGAATAGCTAATTGAAACACGTGTTAATAACTACAAACAATGATTTTCATAACATCTTGCGTTGCTTATGATTTTAGTGAATAATTAATTTTATAAGCATTGTCGTCGCTCAGGATTTTAAAGAAGTGAATTTCACAGTACAATCGATTCGCTTAACTTTGAGTGGCCCTCAAGTTTATTGAAAGCACTTTTACATATGCTCACCTGTAATCGGGGAGCATGTATCCCCTTTCCATTTAATGTTTCCCCCATTTGGGTACAATCAATTTATTTATATTCAATTTTTATAATTTAATTATCTTTTGTACAAGAAGATTCTTTACTGTAAGGAAAACATCTAGCTGTTTGTTACAGAAAATGGTAGTAAAACAAAAGTAAGATAACTTCAGTAGTGTGAAGGGAAGTTAGTGTTTTTTTTCATCTTTTAAGAACATTTTCAAGCGATAAGAAGAATTATAGCAGATTTGATTAATAAAAAATATTCATACGCTGGCTTCATACTTGAATTATGCAAACAGGGATTGACGTCTAACTTGTTTTCAAAAGTTGTGAACTCTGATGGTATATTTAATTCAACAGAACATTTAGCATAAAATGTATAGTGTTACCACGAGAGGAGACAGCTTTCAATCTTCTCTTACTTTCCAATTTCGCTCACAGAATACCCAATAGAAACATGTTTTTTATTCCACGTTATATCTGTATCAGTCTGGCTGTGTTTCCTTGTAGAAAACTCGCTGGAGATGACAGAAAGTCCCGTCGAGTTGTGTTTCGTACATTCTAATTGTAGAAAGTATGTGACCTTATTATGAGTTGTAGAAATTTGAATCATATATCAAAGAAAATCAATGTAGAAATTCTAGTGTTGAACAGTGTTTCGTTATAGAAAAGTCCCTGAAGATGATAGAAAGTCCCCTCGACTTGTGTTACGTATATTCTAATTATTGTGAGTGGTAGAACTTTGAATCATATTTTTTAGCTAAGGTTCACTTTTCCATGGATCACTAATTTAAGATAATGTAGGAAAAAATTGCGTTGTCTGACGTTGGACCCCGTTGGAATTTGACTAGAAAATGTAAAGATACGATATTGAACCTGACTTACCTAAGGTCCACGTTTCCATGGTCACTAATTTAAGATATTATAGGGAAAATGAGGAAATGCAAAAGTAATTATTAATAAGAAATAAATAAATATGGTGTTACAAATATATTAGTATCAATATCATCACCACTTGGAGAGTTCTAATATATTTCTCTTGAAGCTCACCTACATTTAAGAAATAAACTGACTCTACCTTGGTAAAATTTTAACACAAGAAATTTATATGTTTGATTATTACATCAATTTAAAATGAAGGACATTTGATTTATCTACACTTTTGTTCATTTTTTATTTCTTTTCACCTATGTGTTAACGCATATTAGAATTCACACTAGATGTCAGCAGTGGTGAAGGCTGGGACTTAATGTAGAAAAGTCCTGTGATGTGTGTCTGCATGCAGAAAGTGCTTCAAGCTGAGAAAAATGCTCTGGTAATCTGGGTGCTGAAGGCCTGAATAATCCTATGTCGTAAGCTAAGTTATTATGAGAGGTACATGGTTAACATTATGAGTTAAATTTAACGGAAGCAGGTGAATAATTTATGAAAAAATGTAAGAGCAATTATTAATAAGAAATACGAGATGAGAAAAACATTTTTCCTCCACCTTGAGACTGACTGAAGCCCACTTACGTTTTGTTTTTTCTGCAAGGTCTTCGGCATTTAAGAGATGAAGTGACTAATTTTACTAGAATTTCAACAGAAGTAATTTAAATATCCCATTAGTACATTAATTTAAATCATAGTACATACCTCATCACTTCATTATACTTCAAGCAAAGATACATTACTTTAGCAACTATCTACATTCGCCCAGGCCACCCAATCCCAACAAATTTCTTCAGATACGTCTCTAATAATTTTCGATACTACATAATCATGGCTGACATAAACATCCATAGCAGATCTGACAGAGCCAAAACCGACTTCCAAAGCTTCATTAGTCAGCAAACAACCGGTACTCTCCACAGGATACCTACACACACAAGACCAATCTCAAACACAACACCGGATATAGTTATAACTTCATCCAATCTGCTCCCCAATAGCCATTTAGACGTACTTGATCCCCTAGGAAGTGATCAAATATCAGTAAAATTCACAATTGACTTCACCAGACCAAACCCAACCACACCCATAATCCCGCGCCAAGTACTTCGTTTTGACAGAGCGAACTGGATTGGCTACATGAAACATATAGAAGCAAAACTCACAGACTCTACACACCACAGAAGACGAACTATACTCCACCTTAGACCATATCACCACTACAATCAAACAAGCATCAGACAGTCACATCCCTACTTCTACTACTTACCCGTTTAGACCTAACTTACCTCCACAATACCTACCATTAATACGCCGCTCCCGTAATCTTTATCGGGACTATCAACGCACACAAAATCCTGAATCGCTAAGACTTCATAGACAACTGCAAAGAGCAGTACATAACTACATAAAAGCATATAAACTACGACAATGGATGAAAACATGTAATAATCTGGCAGTTACATCTCACCCATCCAAATACTGGAAACGCTTCAACACACTTACAGGTAAATACTCACACACCACATATCCTCTACTTCAAGAAAGCACAGCCCTTCATACAGACAAATAAAAAGCCGATGTTTTTGCAGATTATCTTCAAACAATCTTCACCCCCACAATACCTTTCAACCCTTTTCGAAGACACCCCGCAGATCATCTTGACATCCACTCCCCTCATCTTCAAAAAAACTCTGATCATCCACTTCCTGATCATCCACTTACTACACCAATCACACCCGCCGAAGAAATCATACACACAATCACACGCAAACGTCAATCTGCTCCAGGACCCGACAAAATTACCTATAGACACTTCAAAGATGCTCCTATTTTCCTCATACAACTTCTCGCTCATATATGTACCTTTATCTTGCGCACAGGATACATCCCATTACATTGGAAAACTTCACAAACACTCATGTTCCCTAAACCACAGAAACCTATCCATGCTGTCTCCTCGTACCGACCCATTCAACTAACTTCAACATTTAGCAAAATCCTAGAGAAAATCCTAGTCACCAGGCTCCATACCCACCTGGAACACCACAACCTTCTACCCCTACACCAAGCAGGCTTCCGTCCTTAATTTAGCATTAATGATCAGCTACTTCGACTTACCAACATGATAACCAATCACTATATTACATCCAAACCTTCTTGCTTAGTTCTGTTTGACCTCGAAAAAGCATTTGATAGAGTCTGGCACAAAGCCCTAATACATAAACTCCATTAATTTCATCTTCCCAATAAATTACATCCGCTATGTATTTAACTTCCCCACGAACCACCTGACCTATGTCTCTATCAATTCCAGTACATCACATCCTATTTTCTTACATTGTGATGTTCCACAAGGATCTGCACTGTCCCCACTGCTTTATATCCTCTTCGTTGCTGACCTCCCTCTATTTCCCAATAACATTCACATATTCCAATACGCAGATGACACCGCCTGTCTAGCACTCAGCAAAACCATACCACATATAAGCATAACCATGAACGATGCCATCAGCACATTCACACACTGGTGTAGTAAGTGGGGATTATCCATTAACTCCACTAAAACTGAGGCAGTAGTCTTCCTTCCTCGTAAACGTCGTTCAAGAGTTCTCCGAAACCCATCAAAACTATCCCTGACAGTACAAAACCTACCCATAAATCCTTCAAATATATCACATATCTAGGAATCATCTTTGACCAACATCTAACATTGCGCCCACACTTAAACAAAATCATAGACAAAGCTACAAACCGCCTAAATCTCTTAAAACGTCTTACTGGAACTACATGGGGAATAAAACCACAAAAAAGTCATAAACACCTATAAAGCATTCCTTCGGCCGATTCTCACGTTTGGACACAGCCTGGCTTGCAGCAGACGCACACATCTACCATAAACTACAAATCATGGAACGCCACGCTCTAAGGATCACTTACCGAATCAAACTACCCAGTCCTACCCAAGAACTCTACGATCGAATCACCTTTCCCCACCTTCTGCTTCACCTTGAAACACTCCGCCTGAAATACATCTCACAGCGCTTTGAGACAGAACACCCACTACTAGAAGACATTATACATAACCACGTACATCATAACGCAGCAGCTACACACATCTCTTCACCACTCTCACTCCTTTCACATTCTATCTATATACTATACCACCCGACCACCCTGAAATAGCACGCATATTAGCCTTAAGTTCACCTCCCATCCCTCACATCATTGCACCCTCATATGCCGCACAGTGCCCCATCTTGAACGCTAGGGCTTATCTGTCCACATATAGATCTAGAGTCGCCCCTAGATCAGAAGATTATCACTCATTTGTCTTAATTGTGCCAACGTGTTGTCTTGTCTAGTGCACCTCACTTTCATCACATCACTTTCGCGTTATACATATTATATATTTACCGACTATAACTTTATTGATTATTCGATCTGTATCCCTACCCAGTTATATGGTTATGAGGAAAACTCATAATAATCCCAGATAATGGAAGAAATAAAATTATATGATCTCAGAAATCTCTTAGCCTACCCACCTTCCCATATTAACTCCCTTTGCACCACTTCCTCTTCCCACATAGAGGGTGTAACCCTTTGGGGGTACTAGTCTTTCAGGCTAGTAATAAAAAGAATATAAAAATCACTAATTGAAATGGCTACCAGGATGTACTCAACCTGGGTAAAAGACGAGTCGGGATGTGCTCATCCTGCGTAAAAAACGAGCCAGAATATGCTCAACCTGGGTAAGGAATCGAGTATTGTTGCTGTTCGACCAATCAAAATAAACAGGCAATTTTTAAAATAGGTGAGTATATGAGTAAGTATATAAGTAGGTAATACTATGCTATAAAAAGTTCAAAATTCACTGATTTGAATGACAAGCAGGATGTGCTCAACCCGGTAAAAAATGAGTATTGGTTTTGTCCGCAAATTAAAAGAAGGAGACACTTTTTTGAAAGGTAATGCTCTTACTAGAGCTGTTACTATAATCTAATTCAACATTAAAACTTTTCTGATACGCCCGCCCAGTGGTGCAATCACTATATTGCTTAATTTTTTTCTGATATGCCCAACCAATGCTAGAGTCAGTACTTCCCTCAAACTTTTCTGATACGGCCGCCCAATGGTGCAGTCACTTTATTCCTTATTTTTCTGATATGCCCGCCCAATGCGCCATCTTCTTTTGTAATAGTTTACAATATATTTAACCTCCCCAAAT
>JAGDQP010074155.1:0-10303 GCA_022664845.1 Lepisma saccharinum | reverse complement strand
GTTTATAGTATTACAATTTTTTTATTATCCAATTCTGTTAGTTTAAATAATATGTCGAATCTAATTATTCAAACATTCAATAAAGTAAACAAATATTTTCAGAGTTGGAATGGAGGAAAATTCCGACTTTTATACACCGAGCCTCTGTAGGTGCAGATATCATTAATATTAAAAAGTGAAAAGTATGTGACTGGACCGGTGATTGAACCCGGGACCTTTGGGTAACCGTCCCAATGCGTTAACCCCTTCGCCACCACTCCATCCGCTTCCCAGTCCCACACCTTCCACTCTTTATGACGATGTTCTCTCTCGAAACCACCTGTATAGTACAACAACTTTCCTGTGATGGACTTTCCTTTAATATTAATGATATCTGCACCTACAGAGGCTAGGTGTATAAAAATCAGAAGTTTCCTCCATTCCAACTTCGAAATTATTTCTTCCGTGTGACATGTTCACTATTATAAGACACACATCAAGAGTGGAAGGTGTGTGATTGGGAAGCTGATGAACTGGGTGGCGCCGGGGTTAGCGCATTGGGACGTTTACCCAAAGGTCCCGGTTTCGATCCCCGGTCCAGTCACACACTTTTCACTCTTTAATATTAATAAACATATATTGTGTTAAACATTTCTCATATTGTCAATTATATTTCATAATTGGTCAAAATATTTGTCGTTGCCATAGTTGCAGCTTTTTTTAAAAAAAATTTATATTGAAGTATTATATCTGTAATGAGAAATGCCCTGAGTATATGCTATTTTGTACATTTTGTTTAAGTTAGCAATAGTAAACTTAATACATAATAATGAAATGTCCATTTCTAACCACCAGAAAATCATTGTCACGAGTACAAAAATCGAAATTTCAATAATTAATTGCGAAGGTTAGGGGCTCGGGCCGCACAAACTGTAAAAAGGATATTAATGTTCAGGCACTTCTCGAATACTAGTAAAAGATTAATATTTTTAAAAGGTGTTTTTTTTTTTTGTTGAGAAAATGGCGTCCAAACATGGCGAGTTAATGAATTTTTCAGCTTTTCATGACGCTGTAACTTGAGGCGTAATGATCAGAAACGCAAACCCTTTACAGTTTTAACACACTTTATAGAGGCTCTTATGATAGTGGGAGCAAATTGTCGTACGACCCATGGGTACCGAAAAAATTGTATCTAAAGTTAGAAAAAAAATCTCAAAAGTTAGCAACATTGCGAGTTAATTGCGCGAATCCTATTGGAGCATCAGGGGTATTTTTACCCTCCACTGAAGTTACACTACTTTGCTTTCTTCCTACCATTCAGCGTATGCTACTAAGTACATTAGTTTCTCCATAATAAACTTTTAAACTTGACATAGTGTTTGCTTTTTCGAACTACTAGTCCTGAGACCGGCCATTTTGAAAGGCTATAAATCGAAGGAAAATTTTTGGGGGTTAAAATATGGGTCTAATAATTTTGCAAGTAGATCCCGTGTAAAAAATATGAAAGAAATCTGAGACCATGATGGGGACTATTTTACTCTTGCCTGGGCAATTTGAAATGGAATCAGTCCATTGGTACTTTATTTTTAGCTAAAACGTTTCTTTATACTAGAAATTTTACTGCTTGGGAATTAAATTAAATTGTGTACAGTGTTTATGGAAGCGAGTATTTAGTTATTCACATTAACTGAGGCCCAGATTTGTTCCTTTAATTCAATGCTATTCTTTACTATGTGTTTGAATTCATAATTTCGTTAACTTAACATGTATGTGCGTATTTCGGCTAACTGATATGCAGGGCGTTTTTGTCCGATAATTGTGGGAACAAAAGGATCTGAACTTTTGCTTTTCAAATCTTAAAACAAGAGGGAACTATTAATTACATGTTTCTCATTGTAATGTGGGAGTTTAGTGGAAGCGAAGAATAGGTTAGGTTCTTGATTTTTGTACTGTATAGTTCTTTGGTAATAATTCCATATTTGTTTCCCTTGATACTCTTAATGCCCCACAGCCGTGTCAATCAAGCTATTTGCTGGAGTTTTTTTTGTGTGTGTGTGTGTGTGTGAGTGTGTGTAGGTATTTGTTGCTTGCACTGTTTTTGTATCATTTTGCCTTTAGTGTCTGATTTTATTTTTGTTCTAACGCCAAAGTGCAATGTTGCCAAAAGTTTTCTTATGTTTGATGGTTAGGTCCATTGCAAAGTTTCATTTTCCTGAAAGCAAAGCTTCTTTTTTTCAATGGAAAGTACCCCGTCAATCGGAGGGTTGTTTTTAGACTTACAGGGAGATAAAAAACCTACATGAAATAAATGAAGGAACATTTTCGGGAATGTTGTAGTTATATTAAATTTTGAAACAAGTCCTCGGTGTTGCGGAAGTTCGGCTTTTTGGATCGGTGAGCCAATTTGCCGTGTTTAATTTTTTTCCATTTAACTTAGGTAATTTATTTGCAAAGTGCCCATGTTCGTGTGTTCAAATTTGTTTCATAAAAGGAGGGTTATTTTCATATTGCGAAAACTTAAGTTGTAACGGTCCCGATATAAACTATTATAATTTTGTCTTAATGCGGATTTGTGCCATACAGAAACCTTGGTTGAGAAAACTACCTCCGTTCCATTTACGAATATGGTATAACATTGAAAATGATACAAGATCAGATGAAGCTTATGTCGAAGTCTTTCGACACACACCTACCAACCAAGCAACCGCGAAGATGCTTGTTGATGAGTTGGTCATCGGAGGCAGAATATGGATTACAGCAACACGGAAGGACATATCACAATTGGCGTTACTTGATTGTGTATGTAAGGAGACTGGATCATCTAGTTTGTTGATGGTGTAGAAGTGGCTGTGATTGTTCATTTTAATGTTTGAAGGCCCACCTGTTCCCAAATATGTGAAGAGGAATCACAGAATTTGCAGATTAGTGTGTAAATGATGTGATGGATCTGGCAAGGGCCCTTGGGATTTAAGGTGTACTGCTAGTATCGTAGAAGTGATGATGGTTGGGGGGGGAAGAATCATGCATCTGTCTATGTTTCCATATGTAGGCGCTAGTTAGGGGATAGGATTCTTACGAACTAAGATGTTTCTAAGGTTGGAGGATTGGTGGAAGTAATCACGACTTGGCGAGAAATACTGATCTTGTGTCTTTGTGTCTGGGTCAGATAAGAGACCGTATTTGTTTTAATTTTAATTTTGAACTTAAATTTTCGTTCAGATTTTTCTTTCTCTTAGTGATGTACGTATATTTTGTACATTCTTATCCACATGTAGAAACTACTGCTTTGAAACCTTAACCATTCGCACTTACTTAGTTTTTAGTTAGTAGTTTTTTAAGGAACTGTCAACTGTTGTACGTTCAAAATTAAAAGGAAGTTTTCTGATATATGACAATAGGTATGTACTACAGTACAATACATTGTAAAATAAATAAATCAAAAGCAAGAAATTTGAAGATACGTATCAACTTTGGTACTCATTGAATTGCGTACATCAAATTGGATGTTTCGTGTGCATGAATTAATCGATTGTCATACCCGTATGTGTTAAGCAGTGGAGAGGAGCTTGTATAATTTTTATTTTATAGTTTTCTGCTACTTCTTACTACCAGCATCCCGTAATTGTCCGTCACCGTTTTGTCAGTATGCGACAAAACCCTAAATGTGGTACCTGTAAAAACAGTGAACTGCGAAATTCTTAATAGATGTGTGAAATTTTTATTAAAAATGACAAAAATAGGATTCTAGAAATCTACCTCTACGTATGGTCATTCAATCGATATAAAGATTTATTTTGTATTCATTCAATAGATAGATAGATTTTTTTAATGTAATTTATTCTGTAAGTATATCATGTAAACTTCTGATTGTGATATCTGCATACAGTTAAGTGAAAACAGTCTTCTAGGTCTGAACATTGCAGTGGAAAATAAGACATTGAATTAGTTTATAAAGTAAAGTTTAGGGTGATCACACATTTATGATGTAGCCTTTGTTCTCAGTGAAATGAAAATAGCTCTTATATTTTTCTTTTTATCTTTAATAGCTGTTGCTTTTGCTGTTTGCTATACTCAGGAAGAGAGCATGGAATTACGGAAGAATTGCACTAGTTCAAAAGACAGACGAGAAGTAAGTAGTTACGTTGAATATATATAGATTTATTTTCCAAATGTCGATAAAGAGAATGTCAACCATCATGTTTCTCGATTAAGTTCCAATCATGGTGATCTCCATTCGAGTGATGTCTTTTAACCCAATCTTGTAAAGTTCTTCTGGGATACTTCGTTCTCGAAGACAATGTACTTCTAGTAGCGTCGACGTCATTTTCTCTCTCCCTGACTTACTACAGGTAGCTTATTTATGTCATACAAAACTCCCGGTAGTGTATGTCAGACTCCAGGAGGTAAGCATTCTTGCACGTTGACCAAGAACCAGAGGCTTCGACACTACACATTACACTTTCTATGTAATGTATCTACATAACTTGGAGTTTCCTTGTATCATTGGTGTATGTGGTTGTCTTACAGGTGGGAATTGAATAAAGATGTAAGGAATATGATAAATGGGGATATAGCTGTAGGTAGATTTTGCACAATGTTCTTGGTGCCTCGTACGTGATGTAATATTATTTTGGTAATAAAAGTCAATTGCAGATCCTAGCAAAGAATTTAAGATATATTCATCATTAGCGTGTCAATACTTACCAGCATCCGTATTATTACATTAATTACTCATATTGTGGGGTATATGTTTCTTTAAAATATTACAGCAAGTGAATTGCCTGTTATATTTAAAAGAAACACATTGTATTTATGGGCCATTTTAGTAAGATAAAGGACTTCGGCTCGTCTCGATTTATAAGTGTTATAAATTTTATTTTAATACCACAGAACATCCATACCTAAGTCGGGGTTATAACCGGAGATCATCTTCTTATTCCTGGACTTCAAACTTGTTGTCTCAGACCGCATGAGCACCGTTCCCGTCATATGACAGCATGTATGTAGTTCGTAAGCTAGTTTACTATTAAAAAATATTTATAGCCTTTAGGTGACTCAAGCTCAACCCGGGATAAGATGGGGGAGAGGATGTTGAATCAGTCAGGATAAGAAGTCCGCTGGTATTGTTCCCAGCACCTTTGAACGCTTGAGTTGGCTGTCAGTTTGATTTCTTGTTTAACCACTTAGAAGACTTAAGTCTTATTTACAAGTGACATAGTGATAATCAGCATAGTGAACCGGTGGTGGTCTGCCATTGCCTTCCATTGGATGCAGATGACGTCCAAATGACGGGACGTTACCACTTTTCTTTATATTTGTGTGTGTGGGAGAGAGAGAGAGAAAGAATAAGAATGAGTCAGTGATGATTGATTTGAGTGAGGTAGTTAATTCATTCAATCACTATTCTTTAATATCCTAGTAGGAAAGTTAGGTCGAAATTTGCGCGAACCTAGAAGTAATTGCAATATAATTTATGTTAATGGTTTCTTATGAAACAATACCTGAAAAAAGCTATGGTGAAAAGTCTACCACTCCGAACGCGCGTAGGACTGCTATGACGATTTTTCAATATGGCCGCCACGCGCTCCTAGTATGTAAATGAATGCCAGTTTTCGCAAATTCTTACATTGAGTCTGTAGTCGTCGTATCAATAATCATCCAAAATAAATTTCGATGAGTTAATCAGTTTTTTCTGCATTGGTAGTACAATTTGCACTGAAAATATCGCAAAGTATTGTTCATACATTTAATAATTAATCATATTAATATCACTTAAACTTGACTACTTTAAAATTTTTCGTTCATTATTTTCATTTATGCGTATTATTTCCTATTTTTAAGGTAAATTAAAGTTACTCTTGAATATCACACCTCTAAATGAGCTTAATATGGAATGCCGTATTTGGCGGCGGCTCTTTGCGATGAAATTCAGCAGAGCAATTTTCGTATTATACTTCGGTAATCCCTCAAACAACCTATCCAACTCATCGTATCTTGGTCGACAGCATCAGCTTCATCGGTCAGAGCGTGGACATTTAGTAAAAACATGTTGCACTATCGAGTACGTAGCGTAGCGTAGGATAATAGCCTTTCGTTTACGAACGCCGGAACCGTCGGAAGAGTACTGTTTTTAGTGAGGAATACAGTCCAAAATGGTGTGACTGAGTGCCCCCGTAGAAGAAAGTGGATTTACCCTGCCGAATGCTATCTTGACCCTCCCACTGAACTTCTTGTATCGCTGGTCTCGTTTCGACTAATTGTCTGAAGAGCGTCCGCCTTGTATAATTCGTACGTTCCATGTTCCTACTTTAACATCTTTCATAATCCTGTTCTTGGGTATCCTTGAAGCAGTCTTAATCCGGCGATCCGAATTAGAAACAAGTTTCTCTCCGGAATATTTTACCACAGGAGAACACATAGAACTATTTTTTTTACTGTTTCTGACATTGTTTAGCGGTGTAGAGTTGTCAGCTCTACGATCTCGCAGTAAAGGCAAATGTCAAAAATGTCACCATCTATCTTTGAGGCTTGTCGATGTCATTCATCTTTAGGGTCAGGGTGGTAATGGTGAAACTGCTTACCTTCATAATTATATTTTTTGATCAAGGTTATCTTCTCTTAACTTTTGCAGATCCCTCTACTAACTACAAGGCAGAAGTACTGGTTTTGATCCACCCCTGAATATATCAAGTCGGGATCCCCGTATCACCATCTGAAGAGGCGCCTGTGGAAGAGTAGGAACTCCTAAACACAAGATTATGAATTAATTACTTTTGAAAATGTATATTTTCTTCTATAAAACTTAAATGTATTTTTCACTCTATTGCATCACCCATCATCCATGTCAACGTCCATATAATTACAACAGATGATGTTTCTTAATCTGTGCAAGCACTTGAACACATTATTCCCTCTCTTTCGCACACACATTGGAGGGAAATACATTGTATTATGGTGCAACCACATTTGAGAAATGTCAATAAATAACTGGGCTCCGGTGTTTGGCTTCAGTGGTGTCAAGACTTCCGTGACGCAATTTCCATTCTCAGATGCCCGCAAGTTACGGGTGTTTGAGATTTAAAAATTTACTTAATTTCAAATAGGAATTTCATCTGAAACTGTAAAAGTAAATAAAATACGACGATTTGACAGGATGTGAACGATATATATTCAATAAAATTTTGGTGCTCAAGAGGAAACAATCCAATGCACGATTTTATCCCTTTCGCGCGGCGGCCATATTGAAAATCCACCATATTGGGCTTCGTACATTATTTTCTTCCTTTAAATAGAACAATTTACTGTTGAAAATAATAAACAAGTAGTAAAACATAATTATGTGTAGTTTCAAAGAAGATAATTTTCAGAACACCAGTTTCTTGTGGACGCGTGGTGGCCATATTGAAAAAGTGTCATGGCCCTACGCCAGCTCGGAGATAGGTTTTCCCTGTCGTTTTTTTCCAGCAAATTTTACATGAGAAACCATGATATTGCAGTTACTTCTAGGTTAAACCACAATTTGCCTAGACCATAAGTTTGTTTGAATTATGTCCGCAATCGATGTTGAAGCTTCCAGAGTAGTGTAGTTTTTATTCCTGTTGGTCTGCACTTTAAACCTAATGGCATGATATTTTCATTTACAGATGGACACAATTGTTCTATGGAACAATGGATGAAGTGGCAAATGTTTCAGGTGACCAAGATTCTGTAGCATCTCTGGAACCAAACATTCATATAGATAAAGGATTTTGTTCTTGGCTTACAGCAGTCTTCAGAATTAAGTAAGTAATTACAACTGACAATAGATGTAATTCGTTTCATCGGTAAATAGATGAAAAGAAATTGTGTAAGTGGTGCATAGTTTCTTTGTTCATTAACACGTCAACAAGTTTTCCTAACAAAATATTTGTTACCGTGACGAGAAATGAAACGCGAGAAAGGGTTTGACTGTGTGCAGTGCGGAGAGGTGTAAATAGCATCAGCTTTGTACGCTACCGTCGCGCGTATTCACTTCTATTGCATTTACGTTTAACTTCGAATCCCCCTTGAATCGAATTTAAACTGCGAAGATTAGCGATGGATTCAAGGTCTTATACTCAGCACTTTAACAAGTCTTTACGCGCATTACTTCATGAAGTTATTAATGTATACGATGGCATAACACGTTTCAATGAATTTTGAGCACACAAATCAAGAAAGAACTAACATGAGATGTGTATGAACTATTCCAACTTGCGATAAATTTGTCACTAATTGATGTAAATTTCGCGTCTTTTCTTTTCCTCCCGCAGTGGCACTGTCCTCTATCAGCTGTGTGCTGTACTCTGTCAGGGATTTGAACGGCGAGACGCTCTTGTGAATAAGGAAGATTTAACCAATGACTATCTAAAAGCGATACTGGAATGACTACTTCCATGAATATATGAAGCCAAGGAGTGGATAGGACACTTAATCTCGTTTGTCTACTTCCAGTCTAAACCAATATGAACAAAATTTTCGGTTCTAACTCAGTTTTTTTTATCCTTGATATCGGTGTTCGGCTCGTTTTTTTATTTATGTCTTAATTATTGCAAAAAAAAAAAATATACATATTATTTGCAGTATTTATTATTATATGTAGAGTATGGTATATTATTATATGAATAACTCAGGAATTAAGACTGAAATCAAAAACGGGCTGCGCCACAATAAGAAGCGTATAACTGAGTTAAAAATGAAAATTTTTGTACATATTGGATTAGACTGGAAGTAGACATAGGATTTTAAATAAAGAGTACAGGGGAAAAACAATCAGTCACATTTTGAAAGTTGTAAGAAAACAGATTTTTAGGTGTAAGCACTTCAGTTTATATTTATTTTTGGCCGATAATGTGCTAGATGGCAAAAAATAAATTGAAATTCAAGTGCTTACACCTTAAAATGTGTATTTTCTCAAAACTTTTGAAATGTGATTTTGATTGTATTTCCTGTACTCATTTGCTCTGGCGTCTATCTTTCGACACTGAGAAATCACTCAGTATCGTTACGTAGAGCTCGATATTTTTAATATACCGTAGAGAGAGAGAGAAAGAAAGAAAGAAAAAAGATTAAAAAACAAAAGTTTAAGTTGACGGTATTACATTGAAGTTACTATTCCGTTTCATAGAAGTAAAACCAAACATGTTTCTCGATAGGGATTTCGATCACCCTTCGGTGAAAGAAAAGAAGATTGAAAAATAAACGCGTCAACGATTTAGCCACATTGGGAGCACGTCAAACACGACATAAAATAGCGATAAGAAGCATTGTAAAGTGAGACTGTGTACTATGTCATTCATTTGAGAGATTTCTGTTAAAAAAAAAAAAAAAAAAACAGGTGGGGCCTATTTGCTGTTTTAACGTGTTCAAGTGTGTTGTGTCATGGTATATATTAATTATTCCGTTAAGTGATTATGTGAATATTCTTTCTTTTGTCTTCGAAAGAAACATACACAATAACACACACACACACACACAACAGAAGACGAGTTTTGTTACAGAAGACGAGTTTTGTTGAATGACGTAGGAGGTGGAATTTTTCAGTATTTCATGCTACACTTCTACGTAACGAGATACCGTAGAGCAGAAATTCAAAAAACATTGTATATTTTTTAATCTGATGTACACAATCAAATTGAAAACGGAAATCTCCATTCCTCTATCTGTCTTAAAAACGGATTTTTTTTTTTTTTTTTTCTTTCAGAAGTGATTCTAATCCACTCAGTTTTGAAATCTGTAGTTTGTTTAATAAAATAAACTAACTATCCTTATTTTTCTGTGCTAGTTTAGTCAAGAAAATAAACTTACTTCGCTTTTTTGTCTGAATTTGCTTTGAAAAAGTCCGAGCGAAAAAGATCATGTAATGCTAGAAACGTCACAGTGTTCGTTCTCCAACTTGGTCGGTCATTATGCCACTTGAAAAGGACTGTTCGTACTGACTCGAAATGATAAAGCATCAACATACTGAATTTTTTTGCAGTTTTAATCTTGGTAAAGAATAGCTGCTTGTGGTGCAGAGGAAACAAAGATATGCTGTTGGAAGTATCTTAATAATTTTTCAGTTAATGTTAAAAGGAATTAAAAGAGTTAACGTGATTAAAATATTGGGTGGATTTCAGAACGTTTAATTAAAAACAGTACGGTATTCTGTTTCCGAAATGATGATTTAAGTCTTGTTAGGTTACTAAAATTAAAGACGTGGAAGGTGGTTATAAATACGCGAAGTGCTAAAACTTCATGCGAAGAAGTTACACTTCCGTACAGTGTTACAAGTATTGAAAGCTTTATATATATATATATATATATA
>JAGDQP010074154.1:0-10303 GCA_022664845.1 Lepisma saccharinum | reverse complement strand
TTGTATATTCAAAGTTATCATTCTTTGATTTCTGGTACTGGTATATTTCATCAAAATGCCGGTCACACCATTACACCGGAAGATTATCCAAATGGCTATACGCTATATGCATTTATTTTATCACCTACCAATACATTGGACGACTCTACGTGGGATGTCGTCAAAGATTCGCCTGTCAATATTAAAATAGGGTTCAGTGAGCGTCTTCCACAATCTATTACTTGCGTGCTCTATGCACAATTTGATTCCCTGATCCAGATCGACAAAGATCGTAATATCTATACGGACAATAGTATATAAATAAATGTACCATACTTACACTAAATTTTAAATTATTAGTTGGCACTCTGTCTCAGTAAGTGTATAAAAGATGGGGGTAAGTTCCTGTTTACATCATTTGAACGACGGTACCATGAGGACAATCATCCACTTTTCGGCGTTTGAGCAAACTGGTGAGGATGAGTTTATTATCAAGGAATTGGCCATTGTGAATCCCGATGTCAATACAGTTCAAAGCTGGATGTTCAAGGCACCTTTTGATATTTCCCAATTACCATTAACACTCCAGTTCGATAACGAATATCTTGCTATGCACATTTTTGGAGTCGACTGGTCCGATGGTGATGTCGCATACAAGGATCTTCAGCGCATACTTACCAACTATACAAAGCATATTCCTGTACTCTACACCCATGGACACCGGCGACAACAATTCCTGCAACGTATGCTGGGACGAAGTGTTATGAATCTCGAAGATTTGCGTTGTCCAAAATCATCCAAATTACTGTTTCCTGAAAGTCACTGTGCACATCGGCATCATCAGTTTCATACATTTCGATGTGCATTATATGAAGCATTGTGTTACAGCAAGTACTTAACATACCATGATTTATCACAATACGTAACCCCTGAACCTAAAAGTGTATATAACCCCACACCCATTACCCCAAGTCCCAGTGTACTTCATGAAGATGATGAAGAAGAGTGTCATTCCGTGTGACTATGTGGACTGATCAAATATTAAAGACAGTGTTACATGACTGTTTCAGTGCGAGCATATTAACTGGCATTTACTCTTTGAATCACCTACCTGCAATAGTAAAAGCACCAGCCGCTGTAATTGTTAATTTAAGTCCGTCTTATCAGCAAGGCACACACTGGACCTGTATTGTCATTAATAAAAATAATCGTGCCTTCTATTTTGATAGTCTTGCACAAAAGCCGCCAAAATCCATTGTACACTTTCTTCGGCGCAATTCCTGTATTTATCGTGTGAATAACGTCCAGTATCAAGCTGATGATTCCGTTTTGTGTGGCTTATTCTGTCTAGTTTATATTTATTATAAAGTACGTAATATTAATATTCTAAAAACATTTTCAAAGACCAACTTACAACGGAATGATCAACTTGTACTGAATCATGTCAAAAAGATCCTGAAAACAAAACAACATTGTAAATAATTTTTTTTAATACTATGTAACCTTTTGTAGTAGAGTAGTTTTTCTGTAATAAAAACCTTTTACCTCCTATTTGTTTGAGTTTCATTTCATGAAATAAAACAGAACCAACACATCCTGTGTAGTATACATTTATTTTCTAATCATGTTACAATTTCAATGTGGATATACCATCCACCACTTTTAATGTTTGTACTTTGATCCAACATTGTAACTGTATGCAATTACGCAAGGCACATGCATACTCTTGCACTGGTTGGTGATAGGTACACTTTGCTATATCTACTTTGAAATTAAGTGTGCGTAAGGCAGGACATGCTTGATCTTCAACATTCACAAGATTCGTCAGTTGAAACACTTTACGCAATAACACCATCTTTTCATGACCTTTACAATGAAAGATGGCGCCCATTTCACATAATTGCAATACAATATGGCGGATATGGGATACTGTATATCCATTCGACGTATTCCAGTCTAGGCCATGCAAATTATAAGTTAACCAGTCGACTTGCCGCTGATAACCACTTGATAAATCAGAACGTTCACAAGGTAATTTCATAAGACAATGAAACAATAACGTGGCATCACATGCAACTAAACAAAATTCTCTAATAATGTATTCCCTATCGGAAATTTTGAAACCTTGGACATCAATAATGTACTGCCTCGCACATAATAATCGTGAACCACTAGGATTCTGCTGTTCCAAAATTAAAGGTATCAATAATGCAATACACTCTGGGTCTTTTATAAAATGACGACAGACATTAAACAAAATGGTTTTTGAAATATGAGGATGACCCTGGTCTACGAAACGTTCATAATAGTCTTGGAAAAGTTCTGGGTCGTTTATATGACTGTCAACATGTTGTGCAATCACAGTACCCGTATTCCACACGTACATGCAATTGTGTACTTTACCCAAATTACACTCTGAACACAAAATAGGATTGGCTTGTAAATAAGTACTTACTGTTTTCAATATGCACTTGTTCACAACATAATCGCCATTACAACTCGTACACTGAGCCATGATCACTACACAAGTCCACTACATACACAGTTCCACTATATATGATGTTTTCGTCCAGTACACAATTCACAAACACTGTCTCTTATTGGGACCGGTGGGCTGCACGATCTTTGTCCGCAAACATATCCTGCACCTTCCACAATTCGGTTTTCATCAGACGCTGAATTCCCCAATCCATCTTCTCTTTCAGTTCAGATGCGTTCGGATGCTTATCCAAGTAGATCTTAAACAGAGCTTCCACCGTCTTGGGATCACGCAACGTGTACCGAGTTCGAGCCTCAAACTCGGGATACACCGCCTCTGGAAAGACGTCGGGTAACATATACCCCGTTAAATGACCGTGACATTCGTGCTCCTGCCGATGAGGGCTGTTCTTCCAACATCCCAAACAAAGCAGGCTTTCTGAGGGCTTCCAGGCGTCAATGGCGGACCAAATACATGCCTCGTCCACCCAGCGCGGTGTGCACTTACACACCGGTGCGACTGGAGGTTGTCTTTCTATATTGCGTACAACAGATGCTTCCATGGTTCGTCAGTAACTATGTCTCGTAATGGCAAGTGTCCTCCTTGTAAAGTAACTAGCACTAAGCATGTCCGCCAATACCATGCCATCGACGCAGTACGCGTCTGCGCAACTCTGGGTGGGGTAGTCCAAATTTCATTCGTGTGCGTGTAGCTAGCTCATTAGTATGCGTACATTGTTTGCGTCGTTATTGGATTCGCCATGGGGGGGTCTCCCTCATGAATTATTAAAATCCCCTGATATACGCTTAGATACTACTGAATCCTGCTGTTTGGCGTCCGTGTTGCACAAACATCTGTTCGTGCCAGGGTTTGAACCTGCACTGCCCCGTCCGCGACCGCGCGTCGGACGACTTCTAGAATGTGCATAATATTTGACCTTTTACCTCGATGGCTAGTGATATGGTTATTACCACTGTTCCGATTTTCACTATTTCTGTATAGTCTGGAATTACTGTTCCCTGTGTAAGAATTTTCGGAGGTACGCTCCTGAAACCTACTGTTGGTCCTGCCTCTCTGTATGCCTATTTCAGTTACGGTGAGGGCTAAATTAGAAATTTGTTTTCTAGTTTGACATGTCCCTTTGAAATGTATTGGTACTTTCAGCCATTGTGCATTCTGTATGCACATTCGTTCCTTGGGCGCTGGCTGTTGTCTGTTGCCGAACATCCGGTCTCGTTACTGTGGAGCCCTGGTGAGAAAAATATGGACTCTGTCCTACGTTCGTTACGTAAGAATGTACTGACTGGGGGACATCGTATTTCTAGAATTACACGTCCCGTATTGTGTATTAATTAGGGTACAGGTTCGAATCTTGCTAGTGGCAACTATTTGCCATGCTAAGGTTTGGCGCCATTAGTGATGAGCAAAAGCAAGACCAAGACCGTAGCGGTCTTAGTCTTGCATCAGTATCCCTGGTCTTGGTCTTGATCTTGCTCGTCCAGTCTTTGTCTTGCTTTTAAGAAATGTATACGTTTCATACGTAAATTTATACCGGGTATGGGAATAGTAAAAGCTATGCGTATCTTTGCCTGCCTTAATGCGTCAATAGTAACGGAAATATGTTTTAATTTATTGTTTATCTTCCTGTAAGTGTACAAAATAGAACTACCGAAGTTCAATTTCGCTTTAATTTGAACAACTTCACTAACATTTTATTATTTTACTTTTAGTTGCTGTTTTAGGCACACAACTATATTTCGTAAGATTTGGCAGAAGGCAATCATGGGTTATCGAAAATGAAGTCCAAAATAATTTACACATTGAAGTTCTTACCTTGTAACAATCCATAGAATTGTGCTCTCTGTCATCTAGTCACTGATCCAATTATTTACCATTCTCCGTGCTCTAGGTAAGTTCAAAAGGAAGACCAAGCATACACAGATATTGTGTTTAACTAAAACTTACAAGGGAACTCTTTTTGCTGTTCAGCGAGGTTTGACCTGGGACATGTTTTTGGACCTTATTTGAAGCATATAGATAGCGAAAATAAAACTCATAGACTCACACTCTGTCATATATTTGTGTCCCGAATAAGTCGAGTCGTGTATTGTAAGCGACTTTTAAGCAGTAAAATCAACCTTGAAGGTGAAACTTTATATTAACTAAATGAGTTATCAGATGCATTTCCGTAGGTACTTTACGTATAGAATACAAATTTCACCATGACAATGTTCAGAAATGTAATGTTTTTCATACAAATTCCAGTTTATGATCGAAAATGAACAAAATTCCATAGAAAGTAATGCCTTTGTAATCATTTGCACCTGTCAGTCGCTAAAAATAGTGAAAATTCAGAATAGATGCATTCATAGGCACTATGTACTTGCATTTTTCAACAATACATACTATTCGAGTTCCGCTAGTGAGAATAAGCATGACACAAAGGTGTAGTTTATTCATTACAATGCATTATTCGGAGCGAGGAGCCAGAGTTTTGCCTTACAAAGAAAAATACCCTTCAAAATCAGCCTAGCATATAGTCAAGCGATACGTAGTGTCCTGTAGCATTAACGTGGCATATATTGGACAGAGGAAGAGTATCAATTATATATAAGGCTCTTTATTACATACGTATCACGTTTTAAAATTCATATCCTGAGGATAACAAAAGTGTTGCCCATCTTTTAGCAAAGGGGGCACTGTGAGTAAATAATATTATTCATTGTAGAGAGAAGGAACCAGTTTGCAATCTCAAAGGCCATATTACAGCAAATCATACAGTGTCGAATCTTAGAAGAAGAGCAATTTTTATCTGCATGGGATAGCATGAAGTTAGACACGGAAATGTGTACTATCACATTCTCGTACCGAGGACAAGTTGAATCTTATACCCTAAATTATCATACCATCAAAAGTATTGTCAATGATATTTCAGTAAGTTAAGTTACAAGTAAATAATATCAAGTAGGTTTATCGCCCCCTGGATAGATAACCTAATTCGCACACTGCACACATGTATCAATTACTTCATAAAAAAATCTAATAAACTTCCTTTGGAGACTTGAAGGGATGAGTACTGTGATTCTTGCTACCATTGTCCTGATTTTTTTTTTTTTTTTTTTTTCAGAAATTAACCTGTTGCGTTGTAGCTGTGACCCTTAACAAGCATAGATTTTCTGTTTCAGAAGTTATTTTCTCCCAGTAAAAATTGTGGTTCAAATTAAATAGTTTATAATATATGAAGCTTCTTTCATCAACAAAAATTTCACCTCGATAGCTGTATTTACGGCATTAATGCGTTTTAAAATCCTGTATAAAAGAAAAAAATTAAAGTAAAAGTCAAACGTCTCCAAACGAATTTCAAACCCATGCGTTTGAGTTCCTGCATGTGATTTCTCTGTTTCTGAAACCTCTGACATGGAGCATATCAGTTATTGGAGAGGCAAGATGGAAGGGATTCAAATCGGAATGTCCATCTTATCGTAGAAAATTGTCGCCAGTTTAAACATGACCCACCATCGCCTTTCAAAAATCCTAGCCTCTTTGGTGAGTGCCTGACGAAAACTGATTTCTGGCTATATATTTAGAACATTTCGGCATCCAGTCACGTTTTTCATCATACTTTGTACTGGAGTTTCGTTTGGGACATGGTACGAGCAGGACGTGTTTGCTCTTCGCTCGTGTCGAGTCACCAACAGTGTTTCCAGCTACGATGGGAATTTCCGTAGAGCAGTGGAGGGCAAGAATTGGAGTATTTGCAAGAGGTGCAAATAGCCTCAAGAGAGGAGAGTGGGACAGAAGTGAGTAAGGATATTTCTGGCAAGATAGTGGTAGTAATGCTTTTGTGCATGGGAAATGGGGAGAGAAATCCGGGGCCGGGAAACAGGGACACCCTGGAGCGGAAGATAGAAATGCTAAATAAGCTAAAGAATATGAAGCCGG
This sequence comes from Lepisma saccharinum, assembly GCA_022664845.1. Lineage (NCBI taxonomy): Eukaryota > Metazoa > Arthropoda > Insecta > Zygentoma > Lepismatidae > Lepisma > Lepisma saccharinum. The sequence goes on along the minus strand of JAGDQP010074154.1, from coordinate 3,903 downwards.
CAGTGAGTAAAATCTCAGGTATCCATACTAAAATGGACAGGTTTGAAGCGAGAATGACAGAGCTATCGAGTACAATTCAGGGCTTGCAAAACAAGGTAACTGAACTTGCTGAGGAAAACGAAGAACTGTGAGGCAGAGTGGAAGTGTTGGAAGCGATCCAGGACTATTTGGAAAACCAGAACAAGCGGGATAATCTCGTCTTTCGAAATGTGGAAGTGCAGAATAATGGTGCGGAATCATGGAAAAGTTTTGAGAGAGTTGTGCGCGAAGTAGTGGTGAATTACTTAGGGTTAGAACTGAGAGAGGACGATATCGAAAGAACACATTTCTATCGCCGAAACGTGATCCTATAGTGGTGAAATTGTTAGTTTACGAAGAAGACAGGTCTTACAAGCAAAGAATAAGTTAAAAAATAGCAAAATAATAATACAAGAACAGTTTTCGCAGAAAGTGAACAATGAAAGGAAAATACTAATGGAAAGAAAGCAAGAAACCAGAAGGGAAATGAAATTCGCGACAGTGACATTTAACAAACTGAAAATAGAAATTTATAAAGCAGATCTTAACAGTAATTCAATCTACTAACTTGCAAAACATTCCCGGACGCGAGCACAAGAGGAGGAGCAGGTTGGCAACTCTTCAACAGCAGGTGGACAGCATGCAGGGCGAGGCACACTGGAGAGATGGTTAAGGTCGGGGGCACAAAGAAGATTAGATGACAACACCGCCAGAACGTCACCACGGGATACAACAGTATAGGAGGAAGTAAGTGGTTATACGGGGAGTTGAGTGCTATAGCTAGTGTAACGGAAATAGATGCAGGAGTGAATCACCTAAAAGTCTTTTGTTTAAATGTGGAAGGACTGGATACCAGAATGCAAGATTTGGGGTTTTGTAATTATATTAAAGCATTCCAGATTGTGGTGTGTGTTGAGCCGTGTGAGGGGCGAGATGCTGATTTTACCAGGTTTTGTACAATTTCACAAAAAAGAAGAGAAAAAAGTCAGGAAGAGCGCCAGCTGGTATTACGGTATTTGTGGATGAAAAACTAAAAAAAAAAAAAGTGTAATAATGGCAACAAGAAATGACGATGTTTTGTGGCTTCAATTCAAAAACCCAATAAATGTTCTGTTAGGGGTAGTGTACAACCATCCAAAGAATTCAAAATTTGTTAACAAAGATTTTTTCCAACAACTGGAGAGTGACATTTGTGAGTTAGGAGAAGTTAATGAGGGAGCATTTCTATTATGGGGGGACTTCAACGCCCGGACAGTGGAAAAATTAGATTCGGGTGGTCATGAAGTGGACAGATATGATAGAATAGACTTCCATGATAACGTGATGCTAACAAACAGAAATAATCAAGATAAGGAAATAAATGATAATGGATTGAAATTAATTGATTTATGTAACAGTGCTAATCTAATCATTGTTAACGGAAGAGCAGGGGAGGATAGGCTAGGCCAATGTACATATTTAAGTGAACAAGGCTGTAGTACGATTGATTATTGTCTTTGCTTCATAAGTGCGTTCAACCGTATTGCTAATTTCAAGATTGAGCAAATGATAGATTCAAAACACCAACCGCTATCAGTAGAACTAAAAATACCATATATAGGGGGAGCGTCAGACAAACAAACAGCACACGTTAACTTCACCGGACACAACAAATCAAATTAGTAGACAACCACCACTTAGATGGAAAGTGGAAGATAAACAAAAATTCGAGAACAACATAAGTGATAAGATAACACGAATGTATATTGTAGGAATAAATGTTTATAGCGAGAGGGGACAGCTCGGCGGCCGATTCAGTATTAAATAAATTATTTCGTTCAGTGAGCAAAGAAATGCAGGTGGATAATGATAGACCAGCAGTAAAAGGCAAACATCCATGGTACGATGAAGATTGTTTCATAGCTCGCAAAAACTCTACAATTGCCTTGAAGGAATTTCGAAAACAAAGAAAGATTGACGTTTTATTGATGGAATACCTGCATGAAAGAAACATTTATTTATTTATTTGGTACCTATTACAGGATATTAGTCCCTACTATAATAGGCTTACATAAGTTGCATTACATGACATACGACACTACAGCATAGATAATATTTAAAATACAAAGCAAAAAAAAAAAAAAACGAAAAAACTAAAAAAGTTATGTCCGTGATACACTTGAATATGTTATATTTGTCCTATAGACACAAATGAAACACAAATAAAAACACATATATACTACAAAAAGAAACATATATATATAAAGGAAATAATATGTTGACATCGCAACTTAATCTAAGTAGAATAAAGAAAGGTGAATGGGCTGGGCGATGAACAGAGAGGCTTAAGGAATACTTAAGAAGCAATGACTACAGACAAGTGTGGCGTATGATGCACAGTGTAAATAGTCAGAGAAACGCTCAACATAACGGCGGAGGAGTGGATGTACCATTTTCAAAAAGTCCTGGGGAGCAAGATGCATGCGAGGCGAAAGAAGAAATAATAAAAAATCGAACACAGAGAGACCCCATTCTAGACAGGAAAATAACAAGGGCCGAATTCCAAGAAGCTGTTAAGTCAATGAAAAATAACAAGGCAGTGGGGTGTGACGGGGTACCAGCAGAGTTTTTCAAACACACTTTAAGTAATGAGGCAATAACACAAGCGGTTATCGATTTATTCAGTAAACTTGTAGAGGGGGAGAAGTAACTACAACATGGGGAACTGGAGTGATAATACCATTGTATAAAGCCCCTCGTACACGATTCAATAAATATTGAATCAAATTCTTGAACAAGCAGTTGGATGAGTGCGTACACGATCCAACTGGAATAATCAAAGGGTTGTATCCAAGTAATGTTGAAAGTGCTTGGATGGTGCTCGTACACGATTCGATAAGTTAAGCGGAAGTGTGAAGGAGCCAAAAGCACATGAGTCGATTTGCTCTTTCTGTGTTGAAAGCGGGAAAATGGAGTGAATGTTAAACATGATATGCGTAGCTTTTAATAAAATAATAACCTGATTAACGGCTGCGATTCGGTAGTTGGTGATGCTTCGAACATCGACTTTTTATTGCTTTATTCAAAACTCTTTTCAATCCTTATAAATTTCTATTTATTTCCGGTTACACTCACTTCTATAAACATCTAACGACAACTAACAATCCAAAGTGAAAATGCATATTTTATTATTATTTCGTTACATACGCACTCCAGTTGATCAAGAAAGCGCCATGTGGAGGCATAATAATCGTGACACTTCGTGTCGGAATAGATTTATTTGCGTTCATTACAATATGCAGATTGTAGGGATGCGGCGGAATATTAATAACATTGCGTCGTATTATGAATGACACATTATTTGCTACAAAAATCATGACCACAATGTTAAATAACCAAAGGCGGGTTAAAGGAGGTTAGATTTTTTATTATATGCTCGCTCACCAACGTGGAAGCAGCCAAGTAGTTCCAAGTACTTTTCGCTATTCATGAACTGTTTAATGTGCTCGCTCACCAACGTAGAAGCAGCCAAGTAGTTTCAAGTACTATTCGCTATTTCATACACAAATTAATGTGCTCGCTCCAATGTGGAAACAGCCAAGTAGTTCCAAGTACTTTTCGCTATTTCATGCACGGTTTAATGTGCTCGCTCACCAGCGTGGAAGCAGCCAAGTAGTTTCAAGTACTTTTCGCTATTTCATACACAAATTAATGTGTTCACTTACCAACGTGGAAGCTGCCAAGTAGGTCCAAGTACTTTTCGCTATTTCATGCACAGTTTAATGCTCGCTCACCAATGTGGAAGCAGCCAAGTAGTTCCAAGTACTTTTCGCTATTCATGCACGGTTTAATGTGCTCGCTCACCAACGTGGAAGCAGCCAAGTAGTTTCAAGTACTATTCGCTAT
>JAGDQP010074153.1:0-10303 GCA_022664845.1 Lepisma saccharinum | reverse complement strand
ATGTAACTCTCCTAGCACTATCACCTCATCCTGTCCTGCCAAGTCCTTTCTTACAGGTTCAATTTAATATGCATTGTAAAAAAAATCTTTTTTTCCTTTTTTCTTTTTTCACTGACCTGGACTTTAACTTGCGGTGTTGCCACGTAAAAACAACAAATTTGTCGTACTCATCTACTTAATAGTTCAATTCTCTTTAGATGTTTTCAAATATTATGATTTCTGGTTTCCGTCCCATCAGGTCACTCAATCACCAGTATCAGTTTTCCCCAGATCAAGAACTGTTATCTGATTTTCTGCAAGCTTTGCTTTTAGTGATTTCTTCCCTTAATAATATTTGTGTAGAATTTTTGTACATTCTTCCTTAAGATTTTTATTTTTATGTATTCAGTTCTCGTGATAATAGTTTTCCACTTGTTATTTCACTTTCTTCTTCATCAAAAATTTTGTTTCTTCTGAGATCCTCTCCTTTATCATGCTGCATTTTTTTTTTTTTTTGCTGTTTCTCTTATTATCCCAGTCAGTACATTATTTCTGCAAGTGATATTTTCTTAATCTCTATCTCTCCCCACGTGCTGACTGTGTTGATTAGCTCTATATAGGATTTATGTCTACTTCTCCCTAGTTGTTTAAAAGTCTAAAATAACGGCTTTCTCTGATAACCTTCTCTAATCTAGTATTTATTTCAAAACCTCATCTCGCTATCCTACGATCACTCGATATTTCGAAACTATTCAGACCATACGCGTCTTCAGTAATTTCCCTGTTATTTGACAGAATATAATCCATTTTGTTTTAAGTTCCATTTGCGTCTTCACATGTTCACTTCATCCGACTTTTCTTTGTAAAACATGCAGTCGAAATGAATCGTTTATTGGTTTCTAAAAACTCCACTAGTTCCTATTCATTTTCCTCGTTTTTCTATGTTGTTCCTTTGCTAAATCCACACTTTCCCACTTTCGTGTCACTGCTCCGCTTAGTTTCTACTTTTGCATTGAAGTATTAAATTATTATCTTATAATGCGATTGACAGTTATCCAAAGTCTTCTGTATATATCCATATCTTAGAACTTCTATTGTGAAGATTCCCACCAGCCAACCACCTCACATCCGCAAACTCTCTCCAGCACTTCTTGTGTACCTAATTTCCTTCGGAGACTAAATATGTTTGTATGATTTTTTGTTCGGTACAGGGTTCTATACCGTGCAACTTACCGACCGTTACTTCCCTTAGATCCTCCCAAGCGCTGCATTAGCATAATTGATGGTATATCAACCAAATACATTGTGGTTTCTCATATGCATACCGAAGGATAGTTTTGCACCAAATTATTCACGGTTTCTTCTAACATCATGACTGGTCGCACCATATTAGGGTAGTCAGAAAGTAAAGTTCCCTAATTAATATATAATTTTATATTCCAGATATTAAGCTGTTTCTTGTATGGTTGAAGAGAAGTTACTACAATACATCAATTTTAAGGAAAGAAGAGACCTTCTTATAAAGAAAACCTCTTACAGCTGCTAAGAAACATGAGTCACCGGCAGGGATTTTTACAACATTTTATCCATACAAGTTATAAAATAGTTTAAGAAATGTGTCAAGAGATCAGCGAATTGTATATATTTTGAGCATATCTTAATGTACGAAATTATAACACTCAAAATATTGCACGTGAATCTTTGTGTACTACGTTCATAATATACTGGGAACACATGTCCACAAATCTCAAACATGAAAAACGTTGCCACATTGTATTCCTTCCACCCATATATATATATATCCCAACCCGTCTGGTCGGCGTGGGAGCAGTAGTCCAACTCCTCCCTTCGGAGATATATATATATATATATATATATATATATATATATGGATTTGGCAAAAGAAACAAGAAAGGAGAGAAATTAGTGGAATTCTTCTTAGTAGCCGACAGACTGTTCATTTCCAATAGAAAAAAACTGCCCCAGAGGAAGTGGACATGGAAAGATCCAAATGGGACCAAAAACGAAATAGATTACGTTTTATCGAATTCTGCAAGATGTGTCTGTTCTAAACAGTTTCAAAATCTAAAGTGATCATACTATCGTGTGATGTAAGCTGAAAATAAATATTAGGGTTGAGATAAAGAAGCTTATCAAAGAAAAGCTGCCAGTTTTAGATCTGGAAAATCTAAAAAAAAACACAACCTGTCATCCGAAATAAAACTTACCAACAGATTCAGCGCCTTGGAAGAGTTAAAGGATGAAGAAGACACCAATAGCAGAAATAAAATACTGACTGAGATAATAAGGAAAACAGCCAAGGAAATAGCAGGCACTAACAAGAAACGAAAGAGTAAAATCTCAGAAGAAACTAAACTCTTGATGAAGAAAAGAAGGGAAATGAAAGAAGAGGAAAATCACGTAAAGAAGATTGAGTACATAGAACTAAATAAAACCATGATGAAGAAAATAAGAGAGGATGTACGAAGATATAACGAAAATCTTGTAAGAAATACAATCGAGGAAACAAGAATCTGAAGAAAACCAAACAGCAGGTCATAATAGGCAAAAAGCAAATAATTGCTGTTAAGAGACCAGACGGGACAGTAACACGAAATAAGGAAGAAATTATAAAAATATTTGAAAATTTCTACAGAGAAAAGTACTACTTCGAAGAAGAGTTAGGAAATGAAGACTCAGAAGAAAATGTTGTAGATGTCCCAGATGTAATGAAAGAATAAGTGGATAAAGTACTTCGAGGAAAGAAGAACGAAAATCGCCAGGAGAACATCAGGGCATCGAAAGTGCATAGATCAAGTTACTGCGAATCATCTACTCGACTGCTACATGTGTCATTAGACTACATCAAGAAAGTGAAAAATTTAAAGTTAGGAAAAGCATAAAGCAAGGAGATTCAACTTCGCCAAAAATGTTTTCTGCGATCCTGGAGAGAGTGTTCCAAAACTTAAACTGGGCTGAAGTTGGAATAAAAATCAATGGCGGAAGACAAATGAATAGATTCGCACACAAACAAAGGTTTTAATCAAGAATGCGAAGATGATGAAGCGGAGATGGGCCGGTTACATAGCTAGACAAACAGATGGAAGGTGGACGACAAATGTACTACATTGGATTCAGAGAGGAAAGAAACGACCGAGATGACGTCTAAATGTAAGATGGGTAGATTAAATAAAGTGTTTTTCAGGAGCTTTATGGATGAGGATAGCAGCAAACCGAGATATGTGAAAAGAAAATGAGGAAGCCTTCATCCAGCAGTGGATGGAAAACGGCTGCATGAGATGATGATGATGATGATATAATATATATATATAATATTCATCCTTTTTCTATCCACTGCTGGATGAAGGCTTCCCCCTTTTCTTTCCACATATCTTGGTCTGCTGCTATCCTCATTCATGTAGCTTCTGAAAAGCGCTTGCCTTTTCTACTCTACTCATCTACTCAAGTGATTTAAGTACTGCGGCCAAGGAGACCGAAACGAAAGCCTTTTCAAAATCTATGAATCCCAAGCATAGTGGAAATTGAAATTCATTAGTCCTTTCTAAAACTTCATTCGTTGCTTGTATGTGGTCTATTGTGCTAGATCCACGATGAAATCTGGCTTATTTCCTTTCCTGGTTTAAATCCAAGTCTCGCTCAATACGATTCCGAATAACATTTTTGAAAATTTTGTATAGAACTCACAGTATACAAATTGGTCTGTTGTTTTCGGCGTGTTCTTTGTCTCCTTTACTATATAATAAAATAATAATAACATTGTTCCAACTCCTGGGTATTTCTCTCTTCCTCAGGCACATCAAGAATAATTTAGCAAGTTCCTCTTTTATCTTTTCACCTCCCCATTTAAACATCTCTGCTGTGTGTCAATCGTCCCTTTTCTATTTTCCGTTCTTTATCCCTCGAAGTTCTTTATCCACTTATTCTTTCATTACGTCTGGAACTTCTACATCATTATCTTCAGAATCTTCATATCCTAGTTCTTGTTCGGAGTAGTACGATTCTTTGTAGAAATATTCAAATATTTTTTTCTATAATTTCCTCGTTATTTAGTATTACGGTCCCGTCTGGTCTCTTAACAGCAATTATTCGCTTTTTCCTTATCATCAGCTGTTGTTTGGTTTTCTTCAGGCTCTTGTTTTCCTTCATTGTATTTCTAGCAAGATTTTCGTTATATCTTCGCGCATCCTCTCTTATTTTCTTCATCATGGTTTTATTTAGTTCTATGTACTCGATCCTTTTTATGTAATTTTCCTCTTCTTTCATTTCCCTTCTTTTCTTCATAAAGAGTTTAATTTCTTCTGAGATTTTGCACTCTTTTCTCTTGTAAGTGCCTGCTATTTCCTTGGCTGTTTTCCTTATTATCTCAGTCAGTATTTTATTTCTGCTATTGGTGTCTCCTTCATCTTCTAACTCTTCCAAGGCGCTGAATCTGTTGGTTAGTTTTATTTCAGATGACAAGCTGTGTTTTTTTTTAGATTTTCCAGATCTAAAACTGGCAGCTTTTCTCTGATAAGCTTCTTTATCTCAAGCCTACTATTTATTTCCAGCTTACATCACACGATAGTATGATCACTTTAGATTTTGAAACTGTTCAGAACAGACACGTCTTGCAGAATTTACCTGTTATTCGATAAAACGTAGTCTACTTCGCTTTTAGTCCCATTTGGGCCTTTTCATGTCCACTTCCTCTGGGACGTCATCTTGAAATATGTATTGGAAATGAACAGCCTGTTGTTCTTCCATATATTAAAAATCTATACAGTCCTTACAAGAAATATTACAATCTATGACCACTGTCAACAAATAATGTTACAAAATTGTACTGTATAGGCGACTCCACGGCGGATAACGGGCAGCTCCGGAAAACAAAAATTTTATCTCCTAAACTATTTATCCGATCATCATAAAATGGTAAGTTAACCATCGGTGACGATTCTGTGAGCAATGTAAACGCAAATGGTCCTAAAAATTTATTTTCACCCATCCTAGAAATAATGTTACCTTACCTAAATATACACCACTGCTGAGGGATTTCGTGCTTATCACCAGAAATACGAAACCTTGGCACGTAACCGTCGCCAGTAATCTTTACCTAAAGCAAACCATTATATGACCTCAATCAGCTAACCAAGTTTACCCTGCATTAACTAACAAGAGATATCATCCACAAACACGAAAGGTCCCCCTCATCTGACAACTAAGGTCATAAGATCCTCATACTTACCAAAAAGTTTCTAAAACTCCCCAAGAAATTTAATTCATCACTTCAATATAAAAAATATTCATGGATTTAAGTCTCACTTTAGGTGCCTATGGTTTACACCAAAGTATCTTTTCCAACTTTAACAGTAACTCTATTACTTACGGGTAAAAAACAAAAAGTTTCTAGAACTTACCCAGTGACAGAAATTTACTTAACCATTTTTAAATTTAGGTTAACTTTATACAGTCATAGAACGGGATACAAATAAATTTACGTTAGCTCACATGACAACGACATTTCACAACGGTGACTCCTATCTCAAATAAGATCATAACGAAATTATTCAGGTTCTACCTATGATACATTGATCAATGTTTCAGGTTACCTTCCTTACCCTTCCATGAATATATCCATACTAAAACCAGCCTCTCAGATCTCATGGTTAAAGAAAAAAATCCAAAAAGTAGCTCATATTCTACTAGAGCGTGATACTTACATATATATTATATTAAAACTAATGGAGAAAACTAATAACATTTTTTAAAGATATAATATTCTTAAACAATTCGTATTAAAAAGTAAAACATAATTTTGTTGATACATAGCTATAAAGAAATGCATGGGGCGCCGCGCTCCCATATACAGTCGCTTTATTCATTCTTGAATTGGTGGGCCCATGTTTTTCTCTTTTTAGTTGTTTTTTTTTTACTGTTTAGTACGAATTGTTTAAGAAAGTATGTCCATAAAAAGTTTCTTTTATTATTTTTATCGAGTTATTTCGGTGTTCAGATATTTTCTCAAGGTAATGGGTTTTGACCCGAACCGTAGTGTTCTCCAACCAGTCAAACGACAGATCGTTGCAGGCTAGTATTTATTTTAGGATAAATAATTGTATATTAAAAATTATTATTAAAGAGAACAATATGATAGTAACAATGGAATATTGCATTATTACCTTACTTACGTCGCTGTGCAAAATTTCATCACTGTGTGACGTCGGGAAATGAGTTAAGGTTCCTTTCTCCACGATAATAGTGTGAATCTCTGACGCTAGACAATGCAATCTCACATATCTACTATGTACAAATTTCAAACATCAATGGAAGCCGTAGTTTTCATTAAAGACTACGAAACTTCGAACTGAGAAGCACTCCACCAATAGTTAGAAAAACATATGGGCGCTTTTTTATATTTCCAATTGTACATTGTTACCAGGCCTTCATTGTTGGCAAAAAGATAAATTTCGAACATCAGCGGAAAGCGTAATTTTGAACATAAAACTACAAAATTTTCAGCAATTGATAACTTCACCATAATCTAGGGAAAGGTACGGGGGAAATTATCATTCTCCAAAAAATGAATTGTTGAGAAACCTCTATCTTTAGTTAAAGATACCAAATTAAGACATCAGTGGAAAGTGTAATTTTGAACGCAGAATAACGAAAATTTTAACTTAGTAGCACTCTGTTTATAACTAAGGAAAGTACAGTTGAAATGTTGATACTTCCAAATATACATTGTTGAGAGAGTTCCATTGTTGTAAAAATATATAGACTGTACAAATTTTAAACATCAATGAAAACCGTAGTTTTTTTTAAAGAACTAGGAAACTTCGAAATTTGAATCAGGGTACCAATAGAAAGGTAGGACAAAATTTTCATACTTCAAAAAATACATTGTTGAGAGACCTTCATTGTTGGTAAAGAAATATATTATGAAAACAATGAAAAGCGTAATTTTGAACGTAGAACTAGGAAATTTCGAAAGAAGAAACACTATAGTGATACTTAGACAAGGGTGCACACAAAGTTTTCATATTCTTAAATAGCATTGTTGAGAACCCTCCATTGTTGGGTAAAGAAACAGAATTCAAACAGTAATGGAAATTTCAATATTCAACAGAGCACTACGAAACATTTCATGAAGTAACAAACCAATACCTAGGGGCAGGTACAGACATAATTTTTATATTCTCAAGCTTATATTGTTGAGACAGGTTATATTGTTTGCAAAAGATATAGAAGTAAAACATCAATGTAGAATGTAAATTTGAACTGAGAACTGCGAAACTTCGTTTGAAATATCAATGAACCAATACCTAGGGAAATGTACAGCAGACACAATTTGTATACTCTCAAATATGCATTGTTAAAACTTTCCGTTTTTGACAAAAGATACGGAATTAAACATCAGTGGAGAGAGTAATTTCAGATGTAGATTTACAAATCTTCGAAGTAAGGAACACTCCACCAATACATAAGGAAATGTACAGATGATGTTCCCAGATTCGATTTGCATTGATGGGAGACAATTTCACATTTCACCAATTTCTAGGGCAGGGGTCTTGAATTATTTTTCCCGAGGGTTCAGGTTGATGAGAATTTTGCAATAAAAAGGAATTTGCTGTTCAGATAATTAGTCCAGCATGAATAAGACAGGGTAGCAACAACAGAACGGTTGTTGCTCAGTTGGTAGAGTATTGGTTTCGCATTAGGAAGGCGAGTTAGGTTGGCTATCAACGGTCGAATATATTCACTGAGGCATTCCAGTGGCATTCCTCAGTCACACCAGATACATACCGGGGTGATACCTTCAACTTAGTCCAGATCGACTCTTTTTTGTACTCAATGCGGGCCTGAGCCGTAGATGTTTAAAGGTCAGAAATACATTCAACTTGGATTTTGAATTTATTCGTTGCCTTAGGCATCTCAGATTCAGGACACGATACGGTGGCGGAGAGGGTGATGGAAGGTAATCGGCCAAGGGCTAACTAGTAGGTACTATTCCGGTATTTGGCTGGTTGTGACATGAAAAATCCTGAAAATCCCTCAGATATAGGCGACCGCTGGGTTCGATCTCATGACTTTCCGAATGCTCAACCAACTGAGCTACAACCGCTCGGTACATTTAAATAGGATAGTACGGTTATTGGTTAGGTATAATTGTATGGAATAACTAAAAAATAAGGAAAGTAAACACGACGAACTTGCGCATGAATTCACAATAATTATATGTTTTTCACTTGCATTTGAACAAGTGAATTGTGTATATATAATACATTCACACATTACTCTTGATATCCTATCAAACCCATTGTGAAAGAAAGTTGCCAAAGACCATAAATAAATTGAGGTTGAAAGAAAGATGCCCCCAAAACGTAAGTTGGAGTAGAGCAGAGAGATGCGGTACTAACCCGTGTTCTATTTATGAATGATTCCCTTCGCTTCACTCTGCTCAGTCAGCGACGAGTGCATGTAACCAATAGAATGGATTTAGCATGACGTAGTTCTGCTCTGCTTGGCTTCACTAACTCTAGCCTACTATAACGGCAATAGAACATTAGGAATTGACACTTTTGGCCATAAATTGAATTTCGCAGGAGTTTTTGTTGCTGTATGGAAAACATCACTCATCAAAGATCACTCATTCTCACCATCACATTTTAATTTCATCTTATCCTCACGTCTTTGCTTCGCCCTCACCTTCACTCTCGTCCTGCTACTTTTCCCAAAATCTCACGAACACTCAACTTCACATTTCAATTTCGCTCTTATCGTCAGTTTACAATTTTACCCTCACTCTAAGGCAACATAATCATTACATTTCAATTTCGTCCCCACCCTCACAATTACATTGTAATTTTTCCTTCAATCACAGCCTGACGATTTTGCTTAGCCCTCACATCTTCGATCATCTCTCAATCTCACGTTGCAATTTTGCCCTCGACCTAACTTTGAAGCCTTTGCACACTAAATTCGGAAGAGCGGAATTCCGCTCCAATTGAGCGAAATATTTAATCTTACGAGAGAGGAAAGAGCGGATTTAGAGCGGATTAAAGATGAGAAATTTCTACTCGAAAGAAAGATAAGATTTATCGTAATTGTTCTCGATGAAAACGTAATCAGTTTTTAATTATTTTTCGAACTCTTTAGTTAATTTTTCATCTCTTGAACATGAAAAGGACCCAATAAAATGTTGAAAATGTGAAAGGAAGCAAACGATAGCTTTTATTCATAAGTAGGGATTATCAATGAATTTTTTTAAAAAAAATGACCTCAGTGAGATTTGAGCTTGTTACCATTCGACCAGCGATTCAACGCCCTATCCTCTATGCTTTTTTCTTACTTGATTTTACTGTTCAACTGACATTACTTGATTTGCTCTGTATCGACTGATACCTTAGAAGTATGCTACAAGTACACACAAACATGCCTAGGACGAGATTCGAGGAGTCGCTGGCCTAACGCTTCAGATCACATGGCCTGCTTGGTCTGCTTTGCTAGCCAGACACTGCAAGTGCATGACTTCGAAAAGGACTCTCTCGTCTTTTCAGCTACGTGAGCGCAAACTCAGGGTCAGTTAGTTCTACAACCGATTGATAAACTTCCAGTCAGCGCTAAGTTGAGACCAAGTCTGATTTTGTCCAATGAAAGTACGCAAAATGACAGTTGGCCTCAACGTAGCGCTGACTAAAAGTTTAGCGGCCGATTGTAGAACTGACTAGAGTCAGATTAACGGGGGGGTTAATGGGCTAATGCTTCAGGGGCCCCGTCAAAGATAACTGAGTTACCTATTTAAATAGTAAGCACAGGGTTAAGAACGTCATAATGCGTGGGCACAGTCGGCAGTGGTCTGAGGCCCCTACACATATACGGACCCCACGCTAATCTAAATATTTCTTACAAGCATTGACTTTTCTAAATATTTAATTTGATCATCTTTTATTCTATTTGGAAAAGTATTGTATGTCAGTTCCCTAGCAGTAAAGGCAAATGTTAAATGATAACTGGTAAAATATGATTATTTCAGAATCAGCTTCCTACAAGTAGACCACTAAAAGATCATTCAACGTATGACATCGGTTAATGCTTAATAGCAGACTATTTATACTGTGTTTTTTGCAGGGGTTCTAAAACTTTTAGACCGAAATTGATAATTACATCGTTGCGCCAAGAAATATAAATGAATTTTCAATTCTAATATTTAAATTTGTATGAATTACAGTGCTTATTATACCAATTAGGCAAGACATTTGTTAGCATGTTTGCCTTGTAATTAGTAGGTCTCAAGAACGATTTTAGGTAAAAGAAACTTTATTTT
>JAGDQP010074151.1:0-10303 GCA_022664845.1 Lepisma saccharinum | reverse complement strand
AATTTATGATAACGACAACCTTTGCTTGTCGGTATAATTATACACGCAGGTTACATATGAATGTCTGTTGAAATTTCATAACAGGCACAAGCTCCCTAAATCGCACATTTATCCGAACGTACTACCCTTTTTATTTTGTCGAACGACACAATGACATTACTCTCTACAAACAACTCAAAATATATCATAGACTAATAATCCTCACACACATTCCATGTGCTCGACCAAATAATACAACGGTACCAATTTCACGTATATGTTCAGGTTTTCCTTTTATTTATTTTATATATATTTATATCTTAAAACGCGGCTTTGCAATGTTATGTAGACACAATCTGTACAATTTATGACTTTCCAACTTAAGTGAACCTCATAGCCTGGTGATACAGTAAACAACACTTTTTACGTTAACTGCACGTGTAGGTATCCAAATGACTGTTGTATACACAACGGATAGAGCATTGATTATAAACCATACTGGTTTGGAACTAGTATTCGTAACTGTGGTACTCCCACTCGGTCGCTACAACTTGTGTGTACATTATCATATGGCACTGTTTAACGTCTGCTGGTAGTACACCTTTGTACTAACGTTACTTATTCTCGCACTTTAAAAATATATACCACAGCTCCTTTATCAACTCTAGTAATGGAGATATGGAAGTACACCTTTGTATATGACAACTGTATCCGAACTCCTCCTCCTGGCGCTGATAACGTTAACAGTAAATGTGAAATACTTGAGTTACCTGAGTATGCGTAGCTCCTTATTTAGCTTATTTATAAATTTATCTAAACTATTTGGCCTGGATGCACCTCCTGTACGCTCCCTCGTGCTATAAAGACACTCCAAAATAATTTATCTCTTTGAACTCCGTCGACACGTACTTCTCGTTACAAAAAACGTTGTCGGTGTCGGTTAAACATTGTCCCACGGGAAGGCACGGTAATCTCACGGATTCTTACCTCCAGAGGATTAATTTACAGGTCCACTATTTACTTACTGAGGACTCTACGTTACATATTCTCTGTTATGCTAACAGTTCGGCACGCCTTATCTCACTTTAAATTATTTTCTTTTTATTATTTTTGCAAACTTTCCTTCTTCCGTAGTTTCTAAACGCCTCGCATCGCTGTCTTAAAATCGCAAGCGATTCATCGCTTCACCGTTGCCAGTCCACCCTATCGACTCGATCCGAATAAGCGAGTGCACAACACAATGATCCTCTGTAATGGTTTCACTTCGTATCGAAGTCCATAACACACTAAAGCGTTATTAACAATTTTTTTTAAATTTGCGCCTGTATTTTAGATGTCTATAACGCTAGTCTGGTATAAGAGTATTCACCGATATTTCTGTGTCGTCTTCTCCATACAATCCCCTTGCTTCACAACACACTTGGTCCATATTTCCAGAAAGTTGCTGATGCCCTCTAGTAAAAGCTTTTTCGATGTGGCATTTATCCAAATAAGCAGCGCCTCCATTACCTCGTTGACATTTGTACATTTCTGACCCTCCGAATATCTTCTAAGCTCGAAACAAGTTAAAGTGTGATGGTGTCAAGTCCAGAACATACGGTGAGTGTATTAACACCTCAGACTACAGAGCACGTACTGTATGCACAGCCGCATGAGGTCGGGTGTTGTCGTGAAGAAATAATAGTCAGAAAATGCTTGGTCTTTCGATCATGTCACAGGTTTCTTCTTCTCTAGCAGGTCACTGTATCGGAGCTAATTAGCGTTTGACGTTTCTTTCGTACGTACACAAATATAAGACCATTGACATGTTACAAGATGATCAGCATGACTTTTCCCAATGCCATGCCACTCCATTTCATTTATTGTTTTTTCTAAAATGGCGGAGTTAAAATATAACCTTTTCTTCCATTGAATTATTTTATAAATCTACTTCCACTTCGATCTTATCTGATAATTTGCCTTCATATCGAATTTTTAAATCATGTCACTCAGTCGCACACTCTCCCTTTAATCAAACATATTTATCCATACTCAGAGCATTTACTGTTTCTGTAGATTTAATAAATTCACACTCACTGAGCACAGATGAAACTAATAACGCTTTGTTGTTCTTTCACGGTGTAAACAGTGTTGCCAATTTAGCGACTTTATTCATTTAGCTACCAATAATTCACACTTTTTTATAGGATGCATAGTTATTTAGCTACTTTTTGTGCATGCTCTGTCGAAAAACACGCCCAATTCTAGCATTGGTAAGATAAGAGTTTTAGCAACTTTTAGATTGCTGTTTAGCTACTTTGAAGTTATTATTGTTGGCAACACCTCGACAGTGGAGCAGAAATGTTGCACAAGCTATTGCGCATGCGCGTACTGCTAGAGCGTGGGGTATTACCAAGGAGCCATTTTGTCTCGAAATAAAACTTTATCGTTGTGCATACTTTTCCTTCTCGCTCGTATAACCATACGCTGTTCACCACTGATTCGGTCTAAATGATATGGTGTATTCTGTATATACAGACCTAAGGAAAAATACAAGACTAGTAGTTACATATAGACTCAATGCTCTCAAAAGATGCCATTCCAGATCTTTCTTGAATGGCTGCCTTTATTAGGAAACTGAAACGTTTACGACATCATATTTTATGTTGCCTTAGCTTAATGTTTTAAAGTTATCTTAAATTTTAACCTTTGTGTTAAGTTTATGATGGCGTAACTCTCAAATTAGTTTAATTGTTTTCAGTTTTAGCGGAGAGAAAAGTAAAACGTGTTTCAACACTCAAAAACCAGCTGTATTTTTTTTAAGTATCGTGAAAAAGTAATAGAAGAAAAAATAAACAATACTTACGAGAATATTAACGTTAATATTTGTTCCATCAATTTACTTTTCTTCGCCAGACGTCTCCCGCCTTCACAAAGCGCTTGGAGTACACATGCTCGCCCATTTACGCCTTGACTGTTAAGAAAACAAAACAATTAAAGATATGTTAATCGACTGATAATATCACTTCATATGATGATTTTTTAATTACCGAGCGTGTGTGGGTGGCTGAGTGGAAGTGTGATTCCCTTTTAATCGCGACAGAATATTTTCACTATGGTTTACCTCAGTCATAGCAGAAACAAAATTGAGGAAAAGAAATTTGGAAACGGTCCAGAGTAGCGATTTTGTCATTGGTTTTCCTGCAGATTGAGTTAATACCGACGAATTGTAAAAGCAATTCCTTTGATGTAAATCAAACACCAAACTATTATAACAGCTGTTTAAATAAATCTTTAAACCGTCTCGAATACAAACATAATATTATAGGCTTCAAGCATGACATTACGTACTATTATAGCTGTTCATACCAGTTCTGCCAAAAATGGGTTTGAGTTTTATGAAATTTACACACAATGCTCAGTAGTTGTACCTTTCATCTTTTGATTGTTTTCCGTGCTGTTTTCGTTTCAGAGTACAGGAATTAAAAATAATTGTTCATCAAGAAATTATAGTATGGGTTTTCAGCAGGACCGGATTTATGCACCCTAGGCCCACGACTTCCAGCGTCCTTGCCCTTTCCGTTTCCCTTCCTCCCTCCCCTCCCGTCCTTTTCCATTCCACCTTCACGTTATGACAAATTACTCTTTTCCATTCCACTTTCACGTTATGACAAATTACTCTTTTCCATTCTCCCCCCATATAATAATAATAATAATAATAATAATAATAATAATAATAATAATAATAATAATAATAATAATAATAATAATAATAATAACGAGATAATAATTATATAACTGTGCTAATGTGGTTATTTACAAAATATGGTTCAATATTAATAATGATAATAACAAAATAATGGCATTAAATACATTGACATACAATTATCAATTTTAATTAAATTACAAACTCTTTGAATGTTAAACACCATCTCCGAGAATATTGATCTCTTGAAGCTTTAAAGTCACGTCAGGGAGAGAAAAATAAGACAGATCAGGTTATTTTTAATTTTCTTAAGGTCTTTAGCCATCTTTAGATCAGACCGGGATGGAATATGGGAGGGAAACGGCTCGTGTCTTGGTTAAGGTACCATCGTTATGTTCGTGTGGTGAAACTGAAGGAAACTCTAGAAAACCTCAATCAGGGCGGTCGCCAGCAGGATTCGAACACAGGGTACTGTGGACCGGAAAAGACACTTTAGTTTGCCTCATGTACAAAACCCTATTATAAATTATGCCTTCATGCATATAGAGTGCTTCAATATAAAGTACCCATTGCAGGGGTATAGATAACTGACACGTCCCACATGAAGCATTGACTAAAAACGATTCTTGGTGTGTACAAAGGCAAAGATATGAATAATAAATATTCCTAATAGAAACACTAATGTTTGTTTTATTATTTTTAATGTAAATCAACCTAATATTAAATTACTTGGAGTCAGTTAGATACCATGAGCGCCCGGGGCAAAGCTAATTGGTGTTTGGCACTTCCCCACATGACCCTTAACGTTTTTTCTTAGTTTTTTTTTCGTCTCCTGTTTTAAATAGCGATTCCTAATTATTTCCTGTAAAGAGCGCCCCTAGGCCCGGGCCTAGTGATAAATTCGACCCTGGTTTTCAAGTATTACATAATATTAATAATAATAATAATAACTAGCAACGCCCTGCAGTGTAATGTCCCCAGGCTGCTCCAACAAAAGTAGGTAGACTCAACAGGCAAACCAGGGACCCGCGACACCCCGTTGCAAAAAGGGGGGCTTACCCAACTCAACGTGATCAAACCTACTTGGAGACAAGCCAACATTACGCCACAGGAGAGGGCACATAACGAAGAAAACCGCTTTCGGACCTGAAGGCAGGGAGTGTACCTACCCATCAGTACCCTACTTCAGCCACATCGAAGACAGAACACACTCTACATCATAATGAAACCCTTGACACAAGAAGTAACTGGTAAAATGTAATTCATTTTACTAAAAATTCACAAACGCAGTGCAAAAGACTGAACTGCTTAACTTCTTGGGGAAAAAATATTTTGTACATTAAAACGAATTTTAAACATGCCGTTATTTCACATATCAAAATTGTAGATTATCTTGATTACAAACAGCTTAAGAACAGAGACAAAAATTTTCATTCTTATTTTCCAAATTAAAAGATTATGTTATTTCCAAAGAAAAAAAAATGTAAACATAATATCCTTTAGCCCAGTTAAACAGAACTTCTACGATCCCAAGAGAGTAATATTTCTTTCGTCGAATAGATTTATTTACAATATAACAACTGGGCAGTAATTTACTGTTAAAGTTCCAAAATCGTTGTTAAATAAATTTGTATATATTTTCCATTTTTAAACTTCACACAGCCTAGACAATACAAACATGATACAAGACATTAAACATACTTTACCTGAAAAGTAATTCGACCCCCAGCGTCTACCAAATTAAGCAGACATCCTACGGTGCACATCACTACACAGAAAAAACACACCAATTTAATATCGAAGAAAGCACTGAACTACTTGCACACACACACACTGAAAGAGGGTATCAAGCCACACTAAATTATATTTTATTTGAAAAAAAAACGAAGAAAAGAACCACTGTATACAACGTATATCACCTGATGATGAATATCACTGATGAATACCACTTCACACAAACAAATTGATGTTAAGATGCTCTTTCTGGACCACTCCCGGTTCAAGCCAATATGGAAGGTGAGAGATGCAAACTGCAGCAATCTATACACAGCTCCCCTTTTAAGGAAAACGGGAACAACAACTTACTAAAATATGTTGAAATACACCAATGGTCGCTGCTCTGTATTTATATGAATTTTTCAGACATTGGCAGCATTAAACTTTGGTTTAATATAACTTTCTTAGGCAGCGTAATTTTTCACAGCTTCATCTACTCGAGGACCATGTTCTAACTAACTGAATGGATTCAGCCAATAAGAGATGAGAACCAAACAGAAGAAAGAGCGAAAAGGGGAGAGGGTTACCACCAAAATTCTGACAAAAATAAAACATGAATCAGATCTCTTTTAACTGTTTATGAAGATTTTCAACGAAAGGAAATTAGTTGACGAAAATGATAGAATGAAATGTGCAAAGAAATATCAAGAAATAAATAGAAAAAACAATAAAATACATATCCCGCTAAACAACAATGAAAGGAGCATTTTTTATGGCTAATCTACATTGTCATCTGGACAAATAAACTCTTTGTAGAAAGCCGAAGACGAAAAAGTACGAATATTGCCAACAAAGTACGAACATAAAAGGAAAGAAGACGATACAAAAAAGGGGAGAGGGTAAGATATGTAGCGACCAATCAAAATTGAGTCGTTACAGCGGCCCCACAACTGCTTAATATATCGTAACTCGACCTAGCACTGATCATTGATCAAGCAACGCAAGATATCAAATAAGATAGAACATATATGCGTCTATTTTATAATCTGTTTATTGTTGGTATTCATTGTTGGCCTTATCAAGGTCACATCTCTATGGGCAATCTTTTCTCGCTCCTGCAACCTCAATGGTTTAACTGACCGAGAGCATACAGGTTAATGTGCATTTTGCAACCCTCATATCATAAGCTTTAATATGATACCACATACGTGGGTGTGCAGGGCATATATTTTTGGAAAATAGCCGATGCACAATGTCTTAAATCTCAATCACTCATCCCTAAAAGAATTCAAATACTACCTTCAATGGATCGTGATGAAGTTCCATGACCCTTTGACATGCATAAATAATGATAACTTGATTGAATCCGATGAAATTTAAATTAGAAATTTTCTCGTGCTGTGAATCTTGTGGCAACATTAGTAATCGCAAGAAGATCAAGGTCTTGTATCCATAATTTATACTAAAAATTTACTGGCAAGGCATACACATTAAAACTTGTGTAAAAAACGAAATAATATAGCGTAACGATCTCAGTGTTCTAGCAACATCTTTATCAGACAAACAACATTTTCGTTTAATAAGTTTAATTAAACCTTTCACGTACTTTTAACTTTAATCTGCTGACAGTGACTTTTAAGGGACAAAATGACTGTGAGGTCATCAAAATAACCCAGGTTCTACTTTTGCTCCCACCATATTTTGTTACATTTTTCACATAAATTCGAAAACCCTTATTGATGCGTTGTGACGTGTAAAACTCGATTAAAACTTACTCAGAAGTGATCAAAACTTTTCTTGATTGAAGCTTTCAAATAACAAATGTTCATTTTAAAAGTAGATCGCACCTTCAACCGTAAATATCCTACTCTATATCAGTTCATGTACACGATGATGCAATTAGAGTGAGACGGGCTTTATTGTAAGTATAGAAGTGTATTTTACATTCAGTAAAATAGGTTGGCAACACTGACACCTGGAACCGTTGGAAAGTTGGGACTAGCACAAAGTACTTTTCCATAGTGCTCATGCCAACTTTGCTGCGAAAACATGATGAGAGCCAATTAACTTTTTAAGTATGTTGGCAACGCTGACCACTGGGTGATTGAGGGCGGAGATGACCACAATATTTCTCTATTGTGTCAAACAAAGCTTGGGCCGTCGCGGATCAATGGTTAAAGCTGTCATCTCTGGCGCTTGGAGTCGTCGGTTTAAACCCTGTTCGTGCCTAGTGGACTTTGGGGTGAACAAACATCGTGCGTGGGTTTTCTTTGGGTGCTCCCGTTTTCTCCCACTTTCTTCATTCCACCAATACTCTCGTCATCATCCATACGGCCTGAGCCAAATTTGCCTAAAGGTCTTAAAATTCAATTCGAACAATGTTTATACCAAGTTTGGTGCTGATGCGTACAACGGTATGGTAGCAATTTGAAACATTTCTTTTTTAATAAGCTGTTAGCACTGAGCATACAGACAAACAGCCTGTACTATCCCTACGTTGTGTCCCAGTAAATAATGCATAACGCCTTGGATAAGAATCAGATTCCGAGATTTCGTTATTTCGTGAATGTTGTGCCCTGTCATTTTGTTTACGTTTCAGAAAAGGACAAATTTTCATGTTTCGTTTGAACAATACTTAACGGAATTGTATGGAAAGCAAGCACCAGTAAAAAGAGCAATTGAAAAATTATCTTAAAAGTTTGTAAAATAGCTACCCTATTAAATAAGAAACTGGTAAGACTAACCCCTGTTTATTGAAACTAGAAGGAATGCTGAAGCCTGAGAAGAAATTAGGCACCAGTTCACTGCCTTGCTGCATGGATTCTGCCATTTGTTGGTGTCATCCTTCAAATTCCCAATCACATACCCCCTAACTTTAATATGCTACGGTTAAAAATAAACAGACACACTACCTAACTCTACTTACATCCTTCCAATTTTGCTTTACGCACCCCCTAGACTGAAAATCCTGGCAAAATCCCTGTCTGTTTCCAAAAGGGTTAACGTGATTGCTGGTTCCAGCAAGACAATGCAACGTGTCACACTGCTCACCGTACTATGGATACGTTGCAGGATTTCTTTTATCTTTAGTTGATAAAGTCATTCTGTAATAAAGATTGTTTAAACGAACGACTACTTTTAAATTGAACATCTTGTGGATTTGTGCGTCTTTGAGATACAGAGCAATACACAAAATTAACTTACGCATTAAGAGCTGTTTCCACTTTCTTAAATACTGTTCTCCTATCATTTCTTCTTACTGTTATAGCTGAATATTCCTGAGTCAAAGCTCTTGTGTCATTTGGAAGAGGATAGGAAAAGCCGAAGTTAAATCCCCATGCCCAGATGTCACTAGGGTCATAGGTTTTTGTTGTAACACAAACAGTTAACTGGAATGAAAATGTAATAAAACAAGATCAACATAGTTCTATATTCGTTTCAAAAAAAGGTAATACTGTATAATAAATACTGATATAGTCTATAGGCATTTAGAAAATCCTAAAAATTATACAATACAAAATATATATTTAATTGATGTGTGCAAAACATCTTAGAATGGAAGTTCTCAAACTGTGGGTGGCAACTCCCTGATGCGTTGCTGTTGTCTCACTAGAAAGATGCCGACCAAGGTCATGTCTCTGTTTACTAAACGTTGCTCGCAGATATTCAGGGTAATTCACAATACTGTCGGTGTTGCCTGCTAGATGTCACGAGAAGTATTATCACAAAATAATAACTTTTAATATATTTAGTTCTACGTTCACTAAGCTAATTTTATGTGCAGGTATTACGTAATAATAGAGTACATGCATAGTATACTAATAAAATGTAACGAAATACTAATTGCGAATTGCTCTGATATAGAAGTCAAGTTATTCTTGGAATTGCGGAAGATTTTGAATAACAAAAATGGGGGATTAGGTTCAGAAAGTTCGAAAACCTAGGCTACCGTGTTGTAAATATACTTGAAAACAAACATATTTTCTTCGAGCCAAATACCTGGTCTATTGATTATTATTTTAGTATACTATTAAAAAAAATGTTCCATTTTGAAACATAAAAGCAGACGTTACCGCTAAGATAGCTCAGTGTCTAAGTTCTCTATTTCAGTTTTAGCAACGTTAGACAAATTGTGGGTTAACTATAGTAGTGACGCACCAATTTTTAGAAATTTACGGGTTAACTATAGTAGTGACGCACCAATTTTTAGAAATTTACTGGAGGAATTGAGATAATTGTGTGATGTTTGAGAGTATTAGGGAGGTAAATATTGATGTTGGTAACATTTGAAGTGAATAATGATATAGTTTTAGTGTTTTGAAGATGTTTTAGGACGCACTGCATGTTGTGGCGGAAGGCGATAAGGTAGTGTTGAAATGGCGTGTTTTTGTGATGATTATGACATTTCTTGCGTTATTGTTATTGAATCGTATTGAAATGACGAGGGAAAGTGCATTTTAAATGTTGTTTAGCAGAGTATTTATGTAAGGAAAGGAAAAGGCCCCGAAACAATTGTACACGACTTTGTAATGGAAATTGGGAGAGTTAACACGCCTGTGTGCTGAAGGTAAGTGTGAATATGTGTCAAAATATATTTTGTAAAGATACATGACCGCACCTAACTTTACCTAACCTCCACGTTCATATGTTCAGTAATTTAAGATAATTTACGAAAAAGGAAATCGATTTTGGTTTGGTTTTAGTGATTTTAAAATTGGTGCGTCACTACTATAGTAAGGCCCAAATTGTGAGCAACAAGGAAATTTGAAAAGTGGTCCCGTTAATACTTATAGTTTGGAATATGCTACTTTTATTAGTCTTCGTTCAATTTAGTCTTCGAAATACTAGAGACGTGCTTGCAGTTGTTTGGGATATAGTTGCATCTATGTTTACCTATTTAGATGCAGTAGTCAGAGGGTCCTG
>JAGDQP010074150.1:0-10303 GCA_022664845.1 Lepisma saccharinum | reverse complement strand
TCCACTAGTGGATTGAATATGACTGTGATTTATTATATTATTATTATGATATATATATATATATATATATATATATATATATATTGGTTGGACTGGATGTATAGATATTAGTGAGCAGTCTTTGTTCCATAGCTCAGGGCGCCCAAAGTCTATATGTTGCGGGAGAGAAAATTTCCAAGTAGGCCAGATTAGAAGGTTTTCTTTATTTTAATTTGTAAGGGAATTTTAAGTTCTAATTTTTGTTTAGGTTTGAGAACATTTCAGTTCTGAAGGTGAGTCAATGTGGGTTGTGTTTGGAAGTCGAATTTCATTTGTCTAACAAGTTCTGGTTTTCATGAAAAGGCGTAGTGGCCTTAAGGGAAGGCCCTTGCTTTTTAAATTTTTGTTCATAAGTTTTGTCTTCCCTCTCCCTGAGAAATGTTTTTTTTTTCGTTTGTTTGTTTAGAGGAAGTCCATTGCTGTTGTCTTTGCTCTGGTTTTCCCAGTTTTGTGGGTTCAATGTAGATTTTTTTTTTGCATATTTCGATGTGTAGATCCAATTTTTATTTAACTTGTGGGGTTACATCATTATAAGAGGTTTCCCACCATAGTGTTTACTTTTCATCACGCAGAATGTCGTGAGTTAGTTGGTTGAGTTCTTGGGGAGTTTTTGTTACCCAGAAGACAAAGCTGCTTTTCTTACTTGGATGAGACTTCATTTACTTAATCTCTTACTTTTTCTATCCTGCCTCAGTATCAGTGGATGCAACATTTCTGCCTCTAGCCGGACTTGAATCCGCATTGTTTTGTGGTGTTCGCCTGAAGACACTGAGCTCAATATGATATGTCCACAGTATAGAAGGCTGCTTTAATCGGCTATTTATTCTTATCTTGTCATTGAAAATTTCTGTCACTGCCCATCACCACTGCCTCTAACGAATATTTTTTTCTGTTCTAAAAGGACTGAAAAATTACTTTTGGTCATCAATTTCCGATGATCGACTCACCTCATTGATGATTTGGCTGTGGAGCGCAAAGAAATTGAGAAAATTTATATTGACGACCTTTTTAAGGATTGGTAAATTAAAGCCAAGATACCTTAGTGCTTTTCATCGGCTGTAAATAACACTTTACAAAAACTTGACAATTAAAATATCCTTATTTTTATGTCAGATATAAGTGTTACTTGTTTTTAGTTGCATTATGTTAACCGTGTAGAGATGTCTGTGAATTACGTATAGGGATTCCGCCAGTATTTTCAGTTTTAAGGGTGTAATGTAAAAATTGGGTGTGTATTGGTGGAGATTTGCACGTTTTCTGTCGATTTTTAACCGTCAATTTTAAAGGTTCGGGTTGCTCTCGAGATTTTGCGGGGTGTGACCCGCACAGGGGAGGGGGGAGGTTGGCGGAATAACTGATGACTATGAAGTAAAAACTACGCTTGGAAGTAGGTGGGATGCATCAAGCGATATATCGTAAGTTCAATGACGCTACTGCTTTTTTTTGGGGGGGGGGGGGCTATAATAAAGAAATAAAATAAATGTTCTTCTCTCAACCAGCTTTCACACAGAGATCTCTTAAAATCAATAGATTACACTTATTTACCAATAGTACGGACTAACTCACTAAATCAACACTGCTTTGTCACTTTTTTGAAGCGTGAAAACAATTCATTTATGAGATTTCATTTTCATAATTTGTCTATGCATAATTTAACAATCTCTATACGTATATAAAATTGAAAGTGACTATGTTTGCATGAGCATCATGGCAAAACGGTTTGACCGATTGGAACTATTTTTAGCACATGATCAGATATTAGATCCGTGTGGGAAGTTATCATATCAGTCGCCATCTTTTTTGGTTCAAAATGAGCGCTCAAAAACATTTTCCACACCGTTTGAGCTAGAGGTACAAAACTTGGTATGGAGCTGTACCATCACGAGTAGGTCACGATAATATAAGAAGAAAATTCGTCATCTAAAATAGCCGCCCCAAAACGCATTTTTCAAACCACTGAAACTAGAGAAAAGAAATTTTGTATGAATGTGTACCATCACGAGTAGGTTACAATAAATGGGGCAAAACTTCCCAATGAGGGGCAGGCTGTCGGGGGGTATGGGGGCAAATCTGCACCATGGGGGTGAAGCCTCCCGGAGAGCCTAGTTACGATAAAGGGGGCTCATCCCCCCAAAACTCTCGAAGTTAGGGGCGCAGTCCGCCACGGGGAAGTGAGTATTGGTGATAGTCCCGATGACTGTTGCCAACACATTTTATTCCCCCCGCTTCAACGAGCGGGCAAATCAGCTAGTGACATATATATGTAATAATAATTGTCACTAAATTAGTTAAATAATGGAATTTAGGATTTAAGTGAGTAAGTTCAATCGCAGGTCCGAGTCCGAACGAAAAGTCCGAGTCCGATTTCGGACAGTCCGAGTCCGAACAAAAAGTCCGAGTCCGAACTAAAGGTCCGATTTCGGATAGTCCGACAAAATGGTCCGCAGATTCGGACTTTATAGAAGTCCGAAGTCCGGATACCAAAAAGTCCGGATCTGACCAAGCCTATCTGTCTGGCTGATGGTTATTTCTAATTCGTTGACTGAAGCTACCAGTTATTGCTTCCTGTTTTAATTCGTCGATAGTTCTTTCCAGTTTATCGATATCATGATCCCGTTCTTCTACTTTCGTTTGCCATTGCCCCAGCTTAATTTCGCATTCCCTAAGTCTTGCGTTTTCTCTTTCTAGTTTTTCTTGGTTCTTTTCCAATTCCATTATTCTTCCTTCTGCGTATGCTAAACGTACTTTCAGTTCTTCTACTTCTTTCTCGTGTTTATATCCTTTACTCGCCTCCTTTTCTTCTGGTGTTCTATGTCTCTTCTTATTCGGTTTTTCATCTTGGTTCATTGGTGTTCCTGGTCCTCCAGATGTTACATCCATACTCCCCTGGTCAGTGACCCCTCTTCTCACACTTCTCAAAGGCGTTGTTTTAGCTGTGCCTTCTTTGTTTGCTTTTTCTTATTCTGCATGTACTTCCTCCGCTATCTTTTGTTTCAATTCCTTTTCTTCCTTATTAGACCTTGGTTTATTTACATTTATTTATTTCTTCTTTACTTTCTCCATCCATTTTAACCGAAATAGGTTGTTAGGATCTGGATCGTCGGACCTCCACTGTGACTCAAATTTGGCAAGTCCAGTCGGTAATATTCGTATATTCAAAGCTTTTTGACATCTTCGCGCTCTCGTATTCGTACTCGCACGACACACGCACTAAAGTTCAAAGTTTACACTTGGGAAAACCAATATGGCATCCCCAGAGCCGCGCAGATCAGGGGACCCGACACCCGAGACACCGGACCCCGACCGAGGGGAGTAAAAAACCAGGTGGGGTCACCGACCCCCCATAATATCAAGCACCCATCCCCAGCGTCCCCGGAGATATAGCCCACTTAGCCCTCCATGCTGTCTATATACCCTCAAGAATCTAAGAAAATGTCGTTGCAACGGGCACTTAGGAAATTATCTCCTCATGGTCACCGGATGTCCTTGATCGTTCAACCTTGCCAACGTTAATACGCGGAAGTATGTTTCTTATAGTCCCATATACTTAACATAGGAAATTTGGTCCCTTAATAAGTCCTGCCGAAAAAATCCCACATGCACGAAAACTTAATAATATGTTCTTTTCATTAAGGTCTTTAAGTTTCTGTACTCACCAAGTTCGTAAGTTCCGTTTCTCCCCCGAAAAGTAGCACATTTTCGGGAGCAATAACAACACACGTCTTACCACTTGCAAAACCACTACTCAAGTCCTGAATGGAGGTAATGAATGGAGGGATCTGTAGCACTTTACTACAGCTTCCCGTATACTTCTCGCTTGTCCTTGTCCAGGAGGACCCCGTTCACTGTAGCAACCGCCGCGTTGAAGATGAGATGTAATCCAAGGTCGAACTGGTATTTCATCGCTGCAGCATCGTAATGCGTGGATATTTAAATTCCAAATAATATGTCCAGCGTTGTCGGAGCTTTCATGATGTCCATCCATTCTCGGATAAGCATAGATTTGACCTCCTCTTCGGTATGGACAGTCCATTTCATACTTAGAAACCTCGTACAATTATAGTCCCCTTAACTCGGACGAAGATGGTAACAGCCCCAACACAGTGTGGGGTGGCGAGGTTCCATGTTGATCGCTTGCCATATGCACTCACCGTCCACCCAACGCTCCGAGCAGCGACAATATTTTATTTTGTCTAGAGTTTCCTCTACTTCCTGCGCCGCTTCACTCATGCGGGCTTCCTTCGTTTGTGTATATTGCAGCTTCTTCTCTACCGCCTCTACTACGGATACCAAATCATGTTCATCAGTGGGCTCAAACTCTGTCATTGTGTTTTCGCTCAAACGTACGTCCTCCGCTCATCCTGCCCATATACCCCAATGGCTCTAAATGCGTGCGCACATTTTCTCTTGGTATCCCGTACTACTTACAACTAATCATGTTTACATCTACCACCCTTGGTCGGTACCCCCATCTTTGGTGCCAAACCCTACTGACACTACGTGATGGTCAAGCCATTCACCATCACAAGTCCTTCCCCACCATTGGTGAATATCTGTACTGACCATTCGTGTTGGTCAAGCTTTGCAACTCCTTTCAACTACCGCGGAGTATATCTGTCTCTACTGACCCTACGTATTGCTCACATTATTCACCATTACTACTCACCTACATGAAGGGTAAAATGTTCAGCATTGCTACTCACCTACGTGGTGGGCAAAATGTTCAGCATTGCTACTCACCTACGTGGTACAGTATTACTGCCGACTTTCATTGCTTGCTGTAGTGAAGTAAAGTGGGTTACACCTCCGTTTCCTTCACTTGTGCGGGTGACAACTGTATTTCCGGTATTGATTTCGGTTTGTTCCGACATACGCTTGACGTTTATATTTGTTCGGTTTCCGCGCACGCGTGGACATTTCAAAGAATATTCTTATAGTATTCTTCTGAGAACATGAAAAGGATAAACATATTCGGTAGAATATTCTCAGAACATCACACACATAATCCGATAATATACTTGGACCATTACGCAAATCATGAATTTCGTTACGAGCTCTTCAATACACGGTTATCCATTCCAAAACAATGTTATAGAACGCAACGTGTAGCGGTACCTATATTTTAAACGGATGACGTCCAAAACGGAAGCATATATGAGAATTTGGGTAGTCTTAAAAATTTTGATCATCAAGATAGGTGTCTCGACTATAGGCTCCCATATAAATACTTATTAATTCTAACTTTAATACTATGTGATTAGGACGCCCATACGTCATGAACGTTTGGGTGCATCATTTGACTAAAATCTGAAAACGAAAATACGCACGTAATAGATTTCATCACGAAAGTTCTCGCTATCTTCGAAATAGCCACTGATTTTTCAATAGTGAAACGCACTACACTGTCAGAAAACTGTGTTTCTAGAATCTCTCACCGGAAAACTTCCTCAGAAGTTTTACAATTTCATTTGTTGTTCCATTGAAATCAAGGGAAATCGCAATGCTCGTGAGGTGTTTAGTTTCAGTTGTCAGTTCTCCACCTGCACAGCATACGAAATCGGTTCTCTTCCAAGCCGTGAATGCAATTCTTATCCAATGTTTGTTAGCACCATATTGTTTGTTTGTTGTTTCAACAGAACTTGAAAATATTTCCCAGTAAAGGAGGCTGCCAGCGCTTCGTTACCAAATAGAAATTGATTACAATTGAATGATGTCGTGAATTAACTACGTTTATATCTTAAAGGTTCAGGCAAGGAAAGTCTGACCTTCAATATCGCTTGGGTCTCGTGATTTTTATATCGAGCAATTTACTTCAGTCAGTAAAGGGTATGACATATAACAGAGCAACACAAGTTCAAATTTCTCTCAAGTTAGCAGTTTCTGTTGTTCCTAGTATTCCTTAAAGTCAAAGAGGGCTAGTTTATATTAACCGCAGTACTGGAAATTGCCTGGCTGGTTTAAAACATTTCCTATCGTGTAGACGACAACGACTATTGCTATTCAACTACAGGAAAATATTCAAGAACAATTAGAGAAATTATAATTTTTGTAAAGCAAAATGACCACCTACCCGGCCTCCATGATCCAGAGACTATGATCGCTTACTTCCGATAAACACTTAGATTGTACCCCGGGCTCCGACCCCGCTCCTACCCGGCTTCGTGAGTGCGGTGTTCTACCTATACTACAAAATTGATGACACTTCTTCCTCCTGGCTTTTGAATATCGATCGCCAAGAGACCTCATCATCTGGATCTGTTGCAGATTCGGCTCCAGATGTTATCCTGTTTTAAAAGTTAGTTAACTTTCATTTGACCACGTAAATATGAGTTATTTTTTCTTGCCCGTAGGTGTTCTCCAGAAGGGCGAAGACCGGTCAGTATATATACTGTGACTAGTCAATACACTTACGATATGGGTGTCCAACTGCACGTGCACTCTTTGAGTGTATGTCTACTATACAATTCCATAAATTACAGTGCATCTCCAGCTTGAATGTAAAAATGTGTCCAACAAAATTTAACATCACATTTCATATCACTGGTCATTGCGGATATACCAAACCGTTATTCTACCAGGTATATTTACCTCACGACGACGCAGGTGGGTAGGACATTTAGCTCGGATGGGGAAAAACGAAGTTTATATTCAATGCTGGTTGGAAAACCGGCTGGACTAAGTCCATTCAGAAGGCCGAGAAATCGTTGAGTTTCTGCGGCGATGAACTTCGGCATTTCATAAATGATAGAGGTTGTTAGTTAGCGTTTGGACCTATTTCACCGTCCTTGGTACGTCGGAGGGAAAGAGACCATTAGGACGACCGAGACATCGCTAGAAAGACATTCGTAGCAGAGATCGCGGAGTAGGTGTTCGGGTTCAAAACTGGCTTGATGTTGCCCATGATAGAATCAACTGGTGAACGTCTGTTTCCGCGGCGATGAACTTGTGGGCTCCATAAACCATACAGGTGGATACTTAGTTATCGTTTGGACTAATTTTGACGTCCTTGGTAAGTCGGAGGGAAAGAGATCAATGAGACGACCGAGACGTCGTTGGGAGGACATTCGTAGCAGAGATCGCGGAGTAGGTGTTCGGGTTCAAAACTAGCATGATGTTGCCCACGATAGAATCCAATGGCTAGCGTTAGTTACCGGGGTTATGAAGTTATGTGTTCCATAAACCATAAAGGCGGATAGTTTGCGTTTGGATCTATTTTAACGTCCTTGGCAAGTCGGAGGGAAAGAGACCATTGGGACGACCGAGACGTTGTTGGGTTACTGCGTCGATGTAATTGTGCGTTTCCTAAACCATAAAGATGGTTAATTAGTTAGCGTTTGGACCTGTTTTGACGTCTCAGCTTTTGTCCGGTGTAGGATGTAGCTTATTCTGTGAGCTTTCCTAACATGGTTTGATTTGGTGGCCCCTGCTACTCTCTCTCTCTGTGTGTGTGTGTGTGTTTCTCGTTTTCTCCTCTGGTCTAGTGGTTACCAGGGTTGTATGCCGATCAAACGCGCGGGGTTTTGAGTTCAATTTCCAGCCCTTGCAAAGATTTTTTTTCCCACAGGACAGTGCCTTGATGGGTAACCGACCTGGTTCAGGCTGCAATTTGAACATTGTTGTAACTACACGTCTGTGTCAATCACGGTTACGAGCTTTAGTACTCCTCTCCTACCGCGTCTGGTCCATGTGCAACCAGTAAACCAGGACTTTTTTCGGGAAAGCCCACCTCGCATTGTGGATTCATTATGCCTGTGCCATCTATCTATCTATCTATCTATCTATCTATCTTTATGTGCTCAGAAATGGTATATTTCCCACTTTCAGATAGATACAAGAAAAAATCTAAAAGCGGCATAGGAGAATTGTGGAACAACAATATATGACGTTAATGATCATAACCACAAGAATTCCGACAAAAATTTCTTTGTGAAATGGTGTTATCAACCAAAAATTTTATGTCAAAAGTGGTCTATTTGACGCCAAGTAAAATCACAAAGAAAAGTATTTATTTTCCCAAATCTTGTTATGAGATAGAAAAAGAAACGTTGAGAAGAACCATTCAACCTTTATCAACTATATTATAAACTTTTAAATAAAGAAGTTCGTAATTTTTAGCAAAAAATCTCTTGAATCATGCAAGAAGTGCAATCAAGCCTTCGGCTGAACTTGAAAAAAATTATGAATTTTTAATTTTACATAATTTTGTATTTTTTCTTTATAGCTCATGAAATTAAATGTTTTCTTGCGTCAAAAATGTCAATTTGAATATTTTTTAACTTTCACAACAAAAATAAATATTATAAATTGTAAATCGTGGTATATTTCCCGTAAAAGTCACCAGATTCGGCGTAGAACACAAATATCTCCACCAATATTTCAAGTATGCGTACAAAACTTCTGGAAATTAATTTTCAGGGTTCTCGAAACAATTTGTATACATTTTCTACTAAAATTGATATCTCAATTGCACACTATTCATTCGAGAAAACACTTCTTGCGAGTGGTCTATTTCCAAATTTCAGAATCGCCAACTCATGTTAGAAAACACTTTGTAAAAAATGTAAACGGAAGTACGCTTCACCCAGGATGTGGCTGATGTATGTACTAAAATGTCGGGCGCATTGCGGTTAGCAACTCTGTTAAGTTGAAAAGAAATGTTCTATTTTTAGTATACGTGGATACGAAAACAGTGTTCACCAACTGCCTAGTGTGTACAATAGTGTTTCAATTTGACTTGGTGTGACTAAGTTTTTAAATATTGGCGTTGCGTGAGGTGCCGTTGTTCGTGAGTGAGGCTACGAGATAAGGAAAAGTGAAGTTGAGGGAAGAAAGAAGAATTGAGGTAAGTAATTTCCTGCATGTAACTTTTTTTTTAAGAATCAAAAACAGAACGAAAAGATCACTAGTGTTCAGTAATGTAATGTGATAAACTAAATAATGGCATGTATTAGTTTATTAGTTATTGTTATTACAGTACTTATTCTATGGTAATAATTGGTAGTATGCTTACAGGTTTATGTAGTGAAGCAAATATTTATTGTATGTAGCCTATTTCAAATTTGTCACTCAGAAAAAGGATTATGGTTTCTTCCTACCATCATCAGTAAGACCAAAGATCGTTTTGCAGTATCATGTTATTCCTGGAGTTACCTTGTGCATACGAAAAACATTATCTGGAAGCGTTTTGGAATAGATACATTTTCAGTTGCATTTCGGAAATTTCAATAAAACCTATATTCAACATTTTGCTTGGAGCAGTAAGTTCTAAATATGGAGGAGTGGGCATAGTGTTGTGGCACCAATTTCCAGCCAAGGCCAAGTTTCCGTCCACTAAAATTTTAAAAGTAAATAAATAAGGATTCTGATGAGTGGATGGCTCCACTCATATTTCGGTTAAATTTTATTTTAGCTAATACGGAGGAATACTAATGTCGTCAATTATAATTAGTGACTTACAATTAATCATAACTTAGTGACCATTGGAACGTGGAGGTTAGGTAAGGTTAGGTGCGGTCATGTATCTTTACATTTTTCACTCGGAGCCGGTCAATTAGCGCGTTACTTCCTTTGGTGGAGTTAAAGCAAAATGAACCCCATGTTTCAAGTAAGAAGAAAGTGTTCAGAATTAGGTTGTTCTCATTGACTGTTTCAAATTTTGTGAGACTGTTATTCAGTGTTGAAGTTATGAACACACAGAGTCAAAATCCATTGTCAGCACCGTTAGTAGGAAGAGGAAGTGCGATTACGTATCGACGAAGCTTTTAAAATAAACATAATTGAGGAAATATTGATAAACGTACATACTTTGAAAGACGAAACATTAGTAATCACAGTAGAAACAAATTGAAATATGTGTCTTGAATATTATGGCAGTTATTGCGTGGCTGAATTACTGGTGCAAAAGTTTGGTGCGGAGCCAGTACCTGGCCATTATGGCTGTTAACTTAAAATGTAAAGGCACTAGTTTACGGCCACCGAAAAAAGTACCGCAGAATGGGCTGAAGGTGGCCAATATTCAATTTTCAACAATCCTCTCTCAACTTTATTTATTTATGTGATTATGGTGAAGGGTGTGGTGCCCAAAGTCAGGTCCTGTAAGTTTCTGGGTAGGTGTACTGATGGTGGTTTGCCATTGCTTTCCATCAGATGAACATGTAATAAGAAAGGGCCTACAGTTTAAATGGGCTCGGAAGCTTTTATGTGTTCACCAGGAACGAGCCCATTGATTACAAGGCAGTGAGTCTTACTACTCATGCTTCCAAAA
>JAGDQP010074149.1:0-10303 GCA_022664845.1 Lepisma saccharinum | reverse complement strand
GCTCACCTGCCACAGTTAGAAAGAGATGGGAGCAGACGTACATCTCTATCCTTTCCGCAAACCATGAACCCGGCCTCAACTGCCTGTAACTCCCTACAGCACAGTGTCTTGTCATTCTTCCTTTCTCTTCTTTGTTCCGTCCCTGTTGCATTTTTACTCTATTTTTATACATTATATCTTTGTTCCCCCCTTCTCCTTTATTATTATTTCCCTCTCCCCTCTGTTTCTGCACCTCTTATTCTTTCAGGAAGCCCCTCGCCTGCTCCTAGTAACCTTCGCATTTTCTTCTCCATTTGATGTTCTCTTCGTCCCATCTAGTCATTTTCCCACTTCCATAACCTGGCCACACAGTCACCCTGCATTCTGTTGACAGTATGGTGTTTCCTTAACACCAGTCCCGCACCTGTCCGCTCTGTCAATTTCCTCTCCTACCAGTTGAAAACGCTATTGCGAAACGTACTAATTTAATATAGTGTTTGTTAAGTTCGTGTGCTCCTATCTCAAGATTTCACTATGTAAGTATCCTTTTTTCTACCTTGTTTACCATCTTATATATATATTTCTACAGGTGCATTTGAGAATAAGATTGTTACACCTCGTAATAATAAAATAAGGTGGAAAAGAGGTTACATGTACAGGACTTTGTAGTAGAAGCACAGGTAACTCACAAGAAGGTGGCTGGCTTTCGCCGATAAGGAGTAATCACCGAAAAGAGTAGAAAAGGTAACGGATGAACGTTGACGTGAGCCGCTAGGTTATCCTTACTTAAAACTGGGTAAAAATGTGGCCAAGTCAGAAACGCGATAGAGTTACTAAAGTAACTGGAAAATACACTGAACGGTGTCGGATGAAAGCAGTGAGATAAGTAAGCTGTGATCGTAAAAGTAGCGAAAGGAGATATGAACATTCAGAATAGGGAAAATAATAATAACAAATGAATAAATGGAAGTAAAAGGATAAACAATGAATAATAAAATGAGTTCATTGAAGTGAAACTAGGGAAATAAATACCGAGTGAGCATAAATAATAAAAAGACGTGTGATGTAGTTGATATTACAAGTAGTTTAGTCAGGCTTGTGATTAGCAGAAAGGATACATATCTACATCTGCTCCCATCTCATTTTGTTCCACATGATTCAGGATATTGACGCGGATGGCTTCGTCAAATTTATAGCTAATATATGTAGTGCGTTGGGGTATGTGGAAATGAGGCAGTTGCGACTTACAACGATGCAGAGAGTTAGATTTGTCTGGATTTCGCCATATGTAGAGAGCAGGGTGGAAGTTGCTGCGTTGAAGGAAAATAAGTTTGGATGAAATGCAGCTGCTAGTGTCGGAACGAGTAATTTTTATTTATGTGTATAATTTTCCTGTTCCTTTTCTCTCTCCGGTGAATCAAAATTAAAGAATCGGCCTAAGTTGAGTTATGCTAAGTGCGAATTTAAAAGTTCTAAAGATATGAAAAATGATCGCAAACGTTACTAAACAGTTTTGTTCAAATGCACTAGTATCACGTGCATGTGTTTGATATTTTATCTCCATAAGTTGATCATGTTCTGTTCTTTTCAGAATTTGCAATTTGGAGTTGATGTTGGAGTATGGATGTGAAGCCTGGAAACATTACTTGGAAATTCTTGTTCAGTTGGTCACACAAGCTCAGAAGCAGTTGCAAAACATAAGGTATATCTGACTAACCTTTCAATTAAATCACGATTATTTTTTTTTAAGGTTTTGTAGTGTGGTTGATTGAAGTATTCTTTTTTATTTGATTTGTGATTTTAATCCATATCGAGGACGTAGCTTTACGGACGGAACCTACTTGTACCGTACTCGTACTGTGCTTGTAACTCTGTGTGTTAACAAAATTTCCTTAAAGTGCGTTTTTTCTTGTTTTATGTACTTCAACCTCACGCTTCAGATCGACAACACTCAACCCAGACCTTACTTAAACCATGTGCGTGGGTTTTCTCATTGTTCTCTCGTTTCTTCGCATTTACTTCATTCTACCATTCTCGCATCATCATCCGTACGACCTGAGCCAAAGTTGCGTGAAGGCCTTAAAATAAAATTTATGTTGTATTTCTTCTTAATTACCTATATTAAAGAGACGTTAGCAGTATTACAAATTGCTGCCTTGGAAAAAAACGAAATTTAGAAAAAGAAATGAAGGTTTTTTTTGTTCTAAAAAACGGAAGATTTAGAAAAAAAACGAACGTTTATTTACAACACTGCGAGTGAGGGCAAAGTTGGAACGTGAGGGTGAGGTCTAAGCGAAGATGTGAAGATGAGGGAGGTTTGACGAAAATGAACACCTTTGGTAGGCCTACCTGAAAACTTATGGCCGGCTATTGTTAAGACAATTTCACGAATTTTACAGATAATTTTTTTTCGTGATTTTTCCTTTCGGATTCTGATTAACAATACCGTCTTTAGCACCAAATGCGGCAGTTAGTAAACAATCGATAACAAAGCACAGCAACAATGGTTAGGAGTATCAACGGGAGTTTTCGATATATCAAATACATTATTCATTATCTCGAATAACTTGAGATATCTGATTTTACAGTTAAAATTCGATAATTAAGGGTGACTGGGGGGTGATTCTTTAAGAAATTTTCAGCTGATTGCTAGTGAAAGTTAGCAGAACTTCGCAAGTTTGTTGTTAATTCATTGCAGTTGTATTATTTTACTTTCAGCAGTGTGAACTTCTTTCCATCTCTTTCCCTTATTCTCTATCCATGTTGTACTTTATCTTTCTTCCTTTACCTCGATTGATCACAAGACAGAACTTAAACATTCTAAATTAGAATCAACTTACATTAAAAACAGTTACGTCTCACTTGCATTCAATATAGTAAATGTTCTCAGTTGCAACCTCCATTACTAATGAGTGTTAAACAAAAAGACACAGTCATGATATTAAGATTAAACTCTGTAGTAACAGTTTACAAGGCTCACATTTTTGTGTTCAGCCAACCTTGTAAGTAGCTGTCGATTGGTTCAACAAATAGATCTTGTGGAATTCCGGAGAACTGCCATCTGTGGAAATACCGGTAGCAGTTTCTTAAATCATAATAATAAATGTTTTCTAATATGTTATCCTGTAAATTGTAAAGCAGTTTTGTTTGAGAGGGGAACAGCATCAGGACCGGGATGGGGATCTCCTGGAGTTCCGGAGATATACCGACCATGGAAAACCGGATGCTGCTTATCAAATCATAATTGTAAATTGTATTCCAATATGTTTTCTATAAATTTTAAAAGTTGCAAGGTAAAGTAACGAAAAAGTTCTTTCATAGAATCAGCTAAGAGAGAGATAGAAAAAATGTAGCTAATGTTGTTTTGGAGATACCGACAGCCGATCAATAATAAACTTCACAATGGCGAAGATTTTATCCATGGAGGTTTTCGGGTGTGAAGTCATGTTCTTGAAACGATTAGACCAGGTGTTCATTATGTAAAAGAAATTGCTGTTATTTTGAATTTATTTCCATTGCTCTGTTCTGGGAGTGACTACCATTTAATAAATAAACCTAGTTCTGCCTTTCTAAAATAAGTACCCATAATAGCATAGTGATTTGGCTTACATAAATTCCACTCTTGATATCGGAAATTGCGAATGGATTTCAAAGATTTATAAGCATTCGTTTCTTCAAATCTTAAAAAAGTTGATTTCTAAAGTGCACAAGACAGATTGAGATTCAACCTCATGCTAAAAATTATTAGCTTTGGTGCAGCAGTTTTTCTGTGGTAAGGAAACAAACAAACGTAATTTCATTTTTTACAGGGTTTTAGGTATTTTACTTTGTATTTTCGTGGTACTTCTTATTTGCATTTAAATTTAGATGTTTTGACAGTGTAGGATTCGTTCGTTACTTTTTTTTTTAATACGCAAGAAAACTCGAATCAATTTTAAAATGAGAAAAGAACGCAACACAGTAGTGATGAATAAGTCCAATCATATGAGTGCTCAGAGAGAAGTTTGGATGTGTTCAGAATAATTCGTGGCACCCGAAAGTGAACGTAATTACTAGCCATGTGAAAGTATCCATCTAAACCATCTTTCTACTACCCAAAATTAT
This sequence comes from Lepisma saccharinum, assembly GCA_022664845.1. Classification (NCBI taxonomy): domain Eukaryota; kingdom Metazoa; phylum Arthropoda; class Insecta; order Zygentoma; family Lepismatidae; genus Lepisma; species Lepisma saccharinum. The sequence goes on along the minus strand of JAGDQP010074149.1, from coordinate 6,220 downwards.
CAGATGAATTACAGTATTTCTGTTTGGCGACGGAGGTTTACGCGATCTCATAAAATTTGAAGGATAAAGGAAAAATGAAGACTTGGAATATATTTTCGAGTAGAGGCTTTTGATAGTACTTTTTGAAGTTAAATCACTTAAATCTCTGGAGACATCAAAGTTCATTTTTTAAGATAGTGGTGGGGCAAATCCCTTCACTAAAAAGAATGAGGACATTATAAAGACAACTTCAGAGCTGAGCTTGAGCAGCAGATTAATTACGCCTTCCAGGAATCTAAATGTTCACAAGGACAATTAGAATGTCTGACTTAGAAGAGACTGAAAGATTTACTTTTTTCTTTTGTTTAATTTAATCAGGCTATTCTTTTTTCTTCTTTCATTTAGCTTTCATTATGTTAATTCCTTATTGAAGTAGTTATTCTTAGGCATGGATGAAAAAAAAAAATATTAAGGATGTTGAATGGGATAGAGAAAACCCCATAAATAAAAGCGCAAGTACTCCGTTCATGATTGAAACTTTGTAGTTTACACAATGAAAGAGCGGAATTTTGACTACAAGTGGTGACTGAATAATGTATGGAATTTTTTAAATGTTTTAAAAATAAACATGTACGTGGATTGATAAGAGAAAAAGGTTAAAACAACAAATGAAAAAGAACATAGTATGATCTGGCAAGAATTGATTATGCATTCTAAGAAGGTTACATATGCATCATATTTCCACGTAATCACCAAGGCGATTCACATTTATCAGACCAATTCTGCAAACGTATTTTCATTGCATTGGCTACTGCTTAACTGACAATAAATGTAAACTTACCAAAACTCGCCACGCGTATATGGCGCCATCTGTTGCACCTCCGGGTAAACAAATTACTTACCTCCTATTTCGTGTATTAACGGAATGCTTATTGTAACCCTTTTTTTCTGATCCATCTGATGTCCCTTTTCAAAAAGTTTCTTTTCTCCCCTCCCCCTCATTCTGATAAATTTAGCGTCCCCGCTTCCAATGGACAATTTGCTTTAAGAATACGCGAAAAGAACTTCCCCTTTAGGAACCCCGCTGTCGATTTCTTGAAACACAATGTGTATAAGTGTCCAAGTAATAGAAAGAAAATGGTTAGGAAAAGGAATACTTCCTGTTGATATGTAGAATTTTAGATATTACGCCTTTCAAAGGAAAGGACCAGAGTGCGTTCGCGTTACTGAAGGCAACAAGGGGCATGTATTTTAATATCCATCTCATCATTGGGGACCATCTTTTCCTTTTCTTCCTCTTCTGGACCACGGAAATAAAACAAAAAAAAACCTCAAAACAACAAAAAGCTTCCTTCGAGGAAAGTTCGAAAAATACTTAGTTTTGAAGCTAGTATCTTGAAATAATAAGAATTGAAGGTCAATTGTGTTCTTTCAAAATTGTCATTTTTCTTCGTGACAAAGCCCTTAATTTTTTAGGTAGAATCAGAATAAATCAGATGACTAAAACAAAAGTTGTTTTGGGCGAAAAAATCCAATTGTGGCAAATTCGGGTTCGTATGAGTACAAAGCAGAATCCCCATCTTTTTCCTTTGAGTTTCCACGTTAGCTGGAAGGTTACAAAACTTCTCCACAAACCGTAGTATATATGTATTATATTCACATGGAAATATTTATCTCTGGTATTGGTGCATGCAACTTTGTTCAAATCTGGTTTCTTGAATTCCAGAACCTATTTAAATTACACGCGTTAAGTAGCTTATAACTCAATGTGTAATCAAAAATAGAACATATTTGCAGTTGTTTTCTCCTATTTGAGAGAAAGTTTATCTGATTTTAGCTAATGTGTTATATATATGTATACGCTAAATATATCATCTAAGATAGATAGATAGTGTTTTGGAACAAAAACTTAGGAATGCTTCAGTTTTGTGCATCTTTATTGCAGGAAGCAAATTCAAGAGATCAATTGGCAACGGAAGAATATGCAGACGCAAGGAGGGGAGAAACTTCGTCAGTTAGAGGCATCGTGGGTAGGACTTGTGAGTAAGAACTACGAAATAGAACAGGCATGTGCGCAGTTGGAAAAGGACATTACCAAAGCGAAGCAAAGTAAAGAATAGCTAGTATTGTGAAAGTGCAAATTGTGTTCCTCGTGAGTCTTGCGTTACAAAATGAGTGTGCATTTATTGCTGGATATCTGTATATAAACATTTGTAAATACATTGCTAATTCTCTTACCTTGCTGTTCATACATTTTTCTACTTTTGAATAATATCCCACATATCAAATGGATATTGCGTGCGTCTGTCTTTCTATTCAGTAATTAGCAGAGTTAGAATTTATTCACTGCGAGGAACATTTTGGGATCAAAAAATAAGAAAATATGAAACAATATTAAATTTATTCAAAATGTATCATTACTTGTGTAAAATTACAATATCAAATAAAAATTTGCTTCTTCAACTATAGGATCTAACATCAAACACAATATTCTATTTCTGACATTAAATTACTACGAGGTGTTATATCTAAAAAGTTGAAGAATCTTTTATGAGTCAAGATGGTTTTGTACAAAAAGCTACGCATAAGATGCAGGAATAAAACCTTGTATAATGTCACATTCCCTAGATTGTTGTTGGGATGAGTGCGTGCTTCTAGTACAGTATTACCAGATGAAAATATTGTAAGCAAGGACACGTATATTCAAAAAGAAAGGGGAAAAGGTTATAAAGGAGGACAAGAGAACAGTGACAATAGTCTTTAGCATGTACCACTAATCAAGTTTAAGACTGTTGTATGGGACAGAAAGCGCAACTGATCTTTCACCAATAAATCTTAGTACTATGAATTCAGCTGCCATTGAAAAATATAGTTTGATAGTGCTTGGTTTGAGCAAATTAATATTTTACTGTTCAATTAAAATTTCAACAAATTATGAATCTTTCCTGTCGCCGTAGCGCGTCTGGCTGTGAATCAGCGGTCCAGGTGCACTGAGCCCTTATCAGATTCAGTAACAGTGTGTCCTTGGCAACCTGGGCATCTTGGGAGGTAAAGGCGGTCGAGCGTGGGACTGTCCACCCCACCTCACTTCGTGCCGTAGGTCGACAATATGTGGAGCGCATGCATGCTCATCGCACAAGGGGATTCTTATTTTGATTGTTCTCCCAAAAAGTTCGTCATGCACAAGAATTCTCTGTAAGTAGGCCAATGTTCAGGAAAACTGAAGACGTTACGGAAAAAAGGTATTTTATCATCACTCAAAGTAGGCAAAACATAAAGTTATGGAACATTTTGACTGTCTCTAGAACAATGATGACGTAAGTCGAATGAAGGACAGTGTGATTGTTAACAAGAAACTCTTATTGCGCATCCATAATCAGTGTACTATTCGCACTTGAAAGAAAATCTTCAGGAAAATCAAGCTGTTATAACGTTGGACTTTTCAGAGAACTATTCTCTTGTTATTCAAGATCAGTTTTTCCGCGGGAACAACCAACAGGAAAACCATTCATCCATTTGCACCAAAAGAAGGAGACCAAGTTAACAAGTTCGGTTTTAATTTCAGATTTTTTTATTTTTCTTGTGGGTCAAGTGCACCATACAAAAGCAAGAAAACTCATATTTATGTTACCATAAGAAGGCCTTTGGTATCTTGAATCACTAGTTCCCGTGTATTTTTAAAACCTTCACGCATCGATGGAAAAGAAACCTGTTGTATTATCACTTTCATGCCTTAATACTGACAAAAGGTATTCTCAGCAAAACTTGGTTTCCACTTTTAGAATACTTATTCAAAATGAAAATTTAAAATACCTTACATACATTCCATTTTTAAAACATTTTACACGCTTTAAGGACGAGTGAGTGTTGTCCATTACAAGTTCCTTCCTCCTGGTAAAACCAGTACCGCTGCCACGTACTGTGCAGAAATTTACAAAATGCACCGGCAGTTGTATAAAAAGCAGCCGTCATTGGTCAGTAGGAAGGGTCCTCTGCTCTTAGCACGCAACGCTAAAACTACGAAACAAAAGCAGTGATGTACAAATTCATCCATATTCCCCGTACTTAGCACCAACCGACTACTATTATGGATCTAAGTCACGTACAGGACAGTAGACTGTCCGAGGACAGTAGATTATATATATAAATAGACCAGAAAATGTCTTCGGGACTTCATTGCCACGCGGGAGTCGCGTTTCTTACGACACGGGATTGAAATCGTTGGCAGAAATGTGTCGCTGCAGACAGACAATTTTGAGTGAAGGACGTATCTTACTTCATTCCGAAACTCATTAGTAGTGTGACTTACGAAAACGGCCGTTTATTTCTGAACAACCTGGTATTACAGATAAAGGAATATGTTAACAAGAAGAAGATTGAAGGCATGCTTAAGAGCGTGATAAATTCCATCCATCTCTACAGTGAAAATTGAAGTGTTAGCTGGCAAATGCACCTGTAATACTCAGGGAAATTTATGAGGTTGACCTGTCAAGTTAGTAAGAGCACTGCCTCGGCAAGGCGGATGTCGTGGGTTCGATTCCTACTGTTGACAGGATTTTTTCAATGTGTTAAAATCCTGTATTTTAAAGAAACTATCTTCCCTTTTCACTGGTGAAATACCAATAATGAACAAGATGCTTGTACTGGGTGGTGTTGGAATTTTTAAAAAAAATTATTGCGTCTTATGTACAAGGTCTACTATACTAAGAAATTTTAATAAAAGTTTTAATTATGTTTTCCCATAAACTGGTTATATTTTCACAGTCATTATCATTCATGGTTTTGGAATACCAACAAATTTTATCGGGTCGCGGTAGCTCTGTGATAGAGCGCTTACCTCTGGTGCGTGGGGTCATTGGTTCGATCCCTGCTCATGGTGCTGGACAAACACCGTGTGCGTGAGTTGTGCTCCCATTTCTTCTTGTTTCTATCTCTCTCTATATGGCGGGTCAGACAGACCCCGAAAAGGGCTGGTAGCCTAAAAAGACATAAACCCACATGAAGTTAAGTATGCAAACGAGTAAGTGGTATGTACCAGTTCAGTTATAACTGGAACACGAGTTTTTACGTATACAGGTGATGTGATGGAGTTATGTAGGGAGATGAAAACTGATTTCCATAGAAGAAGTGATATAGTGCGAGGATGATAGTAGCAAGAAACGAAAGTTCTCTCTCTCTCGCTCTGGCTGACGACTGTAGCACAAGCACATACAGCGCCAGATTAAGGCCAATAATCGCAATAAAGGATTGTCATGCCCGTTCCCTGTGAATTCTTATAAAAGAAAGATGAGTGAAGGGCAAAAGACGCCACAAACACAGGAGTTGGTTGGTTAGACGAGTGCAGTGTTATCTTCTGCTCTGGGGCATCGCAGAACTGACGAAAAACAGATGAAGCCCGCTGCATTCCAACATTGATGAAATACTAGTGCTGTGACGGTTATAAATGAGGCAAAGATGAAATGGTCTGTAGATGGTGAAATCAGCCGTGTGGGGTCATTGGCATCCAGAGAATGAGATTAAAAGTATAGTTTCTCCGTATAAAGTGTACTATGAGATAACGATGGGTCTTCTAAAACTGGACATAATGTGCACAAAAAGTGAAATGCACAGGAAGAGGATAGTGTAAGAAGAAAAAAGCTCTATAAACCATAGTTATTGGACCGTAGAAATTGGAAGAATATTTGCCAGATAGACCAGGTTTGTAGAGTTGCTAACATTGAGGTATTAAAGGGCCCGTATAATGGTAGTTGCACACTGCCTAGTAGAATTTAGAACGATCAACAATTAGCTGGGGGCATTGCCAAATGAGGTGATCTATTGTACCTTCATCTGCACCACATGAGCAAGCTGGACTGTCTTGAAGTTTATAATAGAATTTCCGTTTGGGGGTTAAACTAACATTTAAACGGAGTCTGAGATACCAAACCGTTTCTGTGCTAGTCATAGGCCATCTAAGCCATTGAGTAGATGCAGGGAAAGTGGGTTGGAGACGAGTATAATAATTCTGTGTGTGGTTTACATACTGTTCCCATATTTTAGCAGCATTAACAAGATAGTGATTTAATAAGGGGAAGAGTACTGGACGAGGGAAGTTTAATGTATATTGAATTTGGTAAGCGAGCTCCTTGTTTAGCAAAAAAAATCGGCCATCGAGTTGCCCGTAATGGCATTGTGAGACGGACACCAGATTAACGTATATGTAAAATTGAGTACAGTACCCTTATATAAGTCCACGACGGGG
>JAGDQP010074148.1:0-10303 GCA_022664845.1 Lepisma saccharinum | reverse complement strand
CCACACAGCCTTCGTGATACCATTCGCGTCCTTTGCCTTGGCATTGAATCCAGTCCCCAAGTGTAGCACATCTTGGATCAGAGTATTGCAATAAGCAGAAGTTGCAGAAATCGTGTGTCTGTCTCCGTTGCAATTGTGCAAATGTGGACTTCTTGGAAGGTGGTTCGTACGAAGAGTCGAACTCGTCGTCGTTGTCATCAAAGGTTTCTAGAAGTCTTTTCTTAGCCGACGTAGGCTTACCTGATTGTATCTTTAATTTCACGTTTGTGATGGCAACCAAGCTCTCCCGACCATTTTTTCAACTTCAGTGCAGCAATATGAAGTGATGAAGTCAAGACGGCGGCACCTTGTTTTGGTAGTTGTGGGTGCGAAATTCGCATGTTCCCTCTTTTGGGTGATGGAAGAATGTCATTCAATGACGAACCTGATGATGCTGATGATAGAGCTGGACTGATTGCCGCCGGCGGTGTTTTGTTCACAGATGTGTGAGAGAGGTCTTCGATAATAGGTCCAGTAGTGCTCGTTAAGGAAGTTGGTGTTTTGGCGTGTCTGGTATGGGTAGGATCTGTAACAGGAGTGGTACGTAAGGAAGGAAGATATTCATGCTCAGGAACTACATCTGGATTGAATGGGAAAATGCCAGTTGACCGAAAGACACTCCCAGCGTTTGCGGATGTAGCAGCTTTTAGCCATGCCGTTTTAAATATAGTACCAAACGTTGTCTTTGAAAATTTTCGGGCACCACTAGACCTATTTTCTGACGGCGGTAACTGATGGACAAAGTTGTTGCTGGCTTCGCAGAAATAGCTCTTAAGCAGCTTAAAAAAAGACCTGTCCAGTGTCCATAGGTTGTAATCTTTGAGTGGTATGGCTAGGAAGGCATAAGACATGAATGTTGTTTTGCTCACAGAATTCAAGAACTTTTATGACTCACGTGTCCATCCAACACTAGGACGACCGGGTCGAGATTACGGAACCTCTGGAAATGCTTAAGCCATTGAAGAAACGCAGCTTCTGTTATCCAGCCGGATTCAGTGGTAGTGGCTTTTGTTCAACTCAAGTTTTATTTCAACAGAAGGACGTTTCTTCCCTTTGAACATAACAAAGGGAGGGATGAAATTTCCAGCGGCATTTGCACAAGATAAAGTTGTAACATCCCCCGCTTTCCACATGTTCTAGATACTACCTGCTTAAACCCCTTAAGAGTTACTATGGACTGTGTGGAATTATTTAGTGGGATACCAGTTTCGTCACAGTTCTATATCGATTTGAGGAGAGTTCAACAGACTAAGTGATTCCAATAGTTCCTTCAGAAGAGCGAAATATCGGTCTACTACTTCTTTGCTCAGTCCAGCACATCGAGCTTCCGATAAAACATGTGGTTTACGAACGGTCAAGTCAGGATGACGGGTCAAAAACGCATTCAACTAGTCTTTTCCCGCCATTTGTTTTGCCGCACTGAATCTGTTAGGGATATCACTAGCTTCTGCAAAAGCATATGTAGCTTTCCTGATGTCCTTTTTTGTACCGTAAGGCCAACCTGATTATGCGTTCTTTCAACGCTTTCTCTTGATCAGCTGTAAAAAAAAAAACTTGCATAGCCCCAGCATTTTCACGTTTTCTATGTTTACGACCATTCATTGCTTCTGTAAATCTATTCTGGAGGGTGGTATAAGGAATATGGAACCTCCTGGCAGCTGCCTTCAATACCAAACCACTTCGTACGGCATGAAGGGCTTCCTTCATAACGTAGTTACTCCAGCGTTTATACTTTTTTCCTGATGTACTTTCCCATCTGCAACGAGAAAAATAAGTTCCGCGTGTACTACTTATGATGGAATACTGTATTCCAAGAGAACAATTGTACGAACTACTTATTACACGCGATCGAAATCAATCGCAAAAAGATTGGAATCGACCGAAATTGATAGATAATTTTGAACACTGGATTGGTAACACTGCATCCGGACTTGCGTCATATTGTACATTGTTCACAAAAGGATATCTGTTTTCGAATATATTACTCCCACTCGTGTCACAAGGAATATGTGTTCATAAACTACTTCCAAACAGTGATTCTAAAAATGTAACTCCACGTTCTACAAGATCATACTTACTGACAATTGCTCCTGACTCCGAAATAATGTGAGCTCACACCTACACGTCACTGAAGATGGTCACTCCACTCTAAATTGACGTTGTATTCAATCTCCGTCAGATGGCAGCATTTGTCGCCAAGTTATTGCTTCCGATTGGAATCACCCGACCTCCGAAATCGATCGGAATAGCCAACTTTTACTTTTATGAGGTGCGAAGAACGTTTTAGATCAGATGTTCTCAGTGCTTTTTGTTTAGAGGCATATTTCAGACCCTGATTAATCATTTTTTAGGTGTACACCAGACTAGGGGTGGGCGCAATCCGATCCTGAGGAACCGAGAACGGGATCCTATCCTATAAATCGGTTCTGAGTGAACCAGGTATACGGTTCTAAGATCCTGTTCCGAGTTCCAAGCTCTAAGATCCGGTTGCGGGTACCTGATTCCAAGATCCACTTCCGTATACTCGGTTCCAAGAAACGATTCCGGATAATCGGTTCCAAGATTCGGTTCTGGGTATCCAACTCCTAGATTCGGATTCGGGTAACAAGTTCCCATGTTATTCGGAACCGGATACGTTCGCATCTGAATCCACGTGCCCATCCCTACATTTAACAGTAGAATGCACGGAAGTCGTAACCTCAGAAGAGTGGAGTTTCTACTGGATTGTGCTACTAGTCACCAGAATCACCTCCATTTTCCATGATCGAGGAAGTCCAGGAGAACTATGGACCGTGTACTTCTGTCGAATCTAGCGAGTATCAAATAATCTCTTTCGATGCGCGGCTTCCAATGTGTCGCGGCACACCGGCTGAGAACCATTTTAAGTATGGTGCTAGTAGCTTATTCGGTAGAGTAACTGACTGGCAACTGGGAGAGCCTTGTGCAGCAATATTATTTAAAATATATTTTCATAATAATGATCAGGTAAAAAGAGAAGTTTCGAGAAAACTCAACAAGTATAGTGTAACTGACAGACAGATGGGATTACTTCCATAGACTTTAAATGTATCTGACAAGAAAAGTGCCCAGGTCTGTCGCAAATATATTTGAATTAGGTATCACGCGTTCGAAAGAGCTTGAAACACTATGAAGAATCAGTAAGCTGTAAGTGCGAAGACCAAATAGTTGCACCGATAATAACCGCCCAGAACTCTCGAATACTCTTTCGAGACTTAAAGAGTGAAAAACAACCAGGGCCTTAGTTTAGTTACAAATCATGTTAAAATGAGATAAACCTTCGAAAATCTGATCAGACAAGATGGCCCACAGCAGGACTCCGTGCCTCCCTAGTTGTCTCTAGCAGCGAAACTATTTGGTCTTGGTACCTCTAGATTATGTGTGGATTCTAAAGCTCTTTCAAATGGGCCATACCTCCTACAAAAGTATTCGCGACAGCTTCAGGTTCTTTTCTTCTGCACAGAGAATGACAAAAAAAAATTGAAAACAGCGTTTACCAGGCAACCAAATACACTTATGTGAACCATGAGAGTTTCAGTAATTTATAAATGTTCTGGACCGAACGGACGTAGCTCAGTGGTAGAGTGTTGGCTTTGCATTGGAATGTCCTGGGTTCAGTCCCAGAGGCTAACAATCCTCACTGAGTTTTTTTACCAAAGGTTTTCCTGCCATATCAGGCAAATTCTGGGATGCTACCTTCAACTTAAGCCCTGGCCGAATCCTTTTGGCATCGTTTCGCTTTTCTTATCTCGGCCTAAGCCTTAGATGCCTAAAGGCCTTAAATAAATTCAAAAATGTTTTGGAGCAAAAAGGTACGAAGATTTTACTACTTGTTTCTGCTATTTGGTTAAATTTTGTTTTACCAGACACAGTTGAGATCAGAGTTTTCCACTGTTTTTCTCCATAATTCAAAAATTTGACATTACGTTACTACTACCATACAGAGACTCAGCTAGCAACCCGACATTCTTCTCTTTAAACAAAAAAAAGATAAAGACGAATGAAAAAAAAAATAGAAAGAAAGTAACTACACTGTACTCTTTCACAATGCATTTTTACGGTTCGAAAGGTGCATAGATGCCGTAAGTCGTGAAGCCATTCTTACAAATGTTTAATCACACCAGCAATTAGGTATGGGTATAGCCAATTTAAGTGTTTTGCAATGTTCTTGCTTTAGTATAGAGACGAGGGAGAGAAACACGAAGAGTTAAAAAAAAAAAAAAGATTTAACTCAAAGGTATTTTCGTCTTTGCTTGGAGTTTCAGCCGTGTTGTTTGAAAGTCATAAAGTTAAGCATTGTCCTACGCTAATTATAGGTTCGAAAATCGTTGTCTTCTTTTATGTCTGTGGTTGTACGGTCCAACTACAGGTATACTGCTGTATTTTAAGGTGTGTTAATGTTATTCTTGAACCAATACTTTGGCTTCTTCTTTATGCTATAAAGAGAAACAAAGTGTGGTACTTATGCGGCCGAGTAGCAGATTCTGCAATCTGCATAGTTAAGTGTTCGTCTGCTTTTGCATCGTCATCCCCCATCATCATCTCCATCATTGTAATTAACTTATGTCCTTTTGTCTTGTAGTCCATATATACATATATGTAAACCCTTTTTTTACGACCCCTTTGTGTGTTCTCTCCGACCTTACTTAGCATTTTTTTCAACATTGTTTTAATGTTTCATGCTCTTCAGAGCGATCGTTCATAATATTTTTATTTTGGGATTGTGTTTCTATTTTACTACTCCATTCAAGTATTACGTTTCCAAAGAATTTATAAGCATAAGTTTCCTCTTTCTATCTCTGAAACATTGCTTGTTGAATTTAAACATTAATTCGTTATTGTATCGAAGTGCTTGAGGACGATTTCATCAGACTCTCAACTGCAAATATGAAGATAAAAAAAAAAAGCATGCTCAAATGTTCGCTTTCGTGTAATTGTTTGTGAAAATTAGATCTAATATGGTCTTGAGGATTTGTGATACGGAATGCAAGTAACCTGAAAGGTTTCTCTTTGTAAGCCACTTCTTCGCACATGGTCTTTCAAACATGTACGCACTATTGTATGACAAAAATGTTGATATTGAGAAAAAATCAGGGATTTAATTGAAAGACGGTATGTTCCGGTACTTACCAAGGTTATAAAAAAAATACTCGTATTGTTCTTAGCGAGGTTTCTTGTCCAGAAACTGATTTCAAGAGCAGATCGTCTTCCGGATAGCAAATGGAATATTATATATGGGATGGTTCAAGGTTGAAATTTTGAAGATCTTGCCAATTTAGTTAAAGAAAGATCCGGTAGTATAAATGCAAATTAAAAAATGTTCCGGTACTTCGTACCGGGGAGTGCAGGCTAAATTTAATTCTTGGGGAAAAAAAATATTTTATTGAGCGTTTTGATGTACCGAGATTAAGAACGATACTACGTTGAAACATATTTATAATATTTAAGGACTCGTTCAATGGCGGTTACTCTGTGGTACAAGTAAGAGCAGTAACTTAAACGAAAAACAGCACTCATACTTTCCTTGTGAAAGATGGAAAGCTGAACTCATTAGATAGGAAAACTTATGCTCAATTCTGTTTAGGAAGCTAAGTATCCTGAGTGTCCGACAACGTTATACTACTGCCAATATTACCATGCTGGAGGTGTGTGTATATGCAAAAGTGGGCCTAATTCATAATACAAAGAAGTGGTTGATAAGGATCTTAGACTGCAGATTATCGGGACGGGCGTAAGCCATAGTGCTGTTACCGCCCATAAAATTCATTTTATCTTATCCTTATCTTAGACTGCAGATTTGATACACATATCGAGGGACAAGGTGTTGTTACTTAATCCGATTTCTGATTCAAATTTTTTCCTAGTGCCACCAAAAATGGGTAACATAAATTATATCAAAATCAGGAAGTTGAAGATTGGAACTTTTCTGAGTAAGAGTTCCGAGTTGAGAATTCTTTTACCTTTTTTTTTTTCGTATTGCTTTTCTGCAATCTTTATGTATTCGGAAAAAAATAATAGAAAATTGCAAACATAACATCAACGTCCACTCAGATGAGAGGGACGAAGGAGGGACTAAGCTTCGAGAGCAGTGCGGAGACGTCGCTTTGGAAACTGACACAAGTCTTCTGCTTGGCACAGGATAAATAATTTACTCGCGAAGCTCCATTAGATCTGACACACTTTGACTTTTGCTCCTGGTTCAAAGCATACCAGATGATCTTCCCGAGGGAATACCCTCCACTACAAAATCTCCCCCGACCACCTCTTTCTCTTGCATTTTCTCTATATCCCTCTGCAACATCCCTAAGGATATGTTGTCTACATTCACTCTTGCCTAGTTCTAAGTGGGAGGAAAGGGGCAGAGACCCATCAGAATGTACGAATAAGAGAGCGTAGGGGAAAGAGGGGAGTACTAAATATTCTCTGACCACTTGACAAGGAAAATAAAGCTGAGGGGAAAAAGGGAAATGCTGGGAAAAAAATGAAAAAAAGAAAATTCATCTTCCAAAGCTGACGTTTCGATTTTGCATGCTTAGAAAACCTGACAACTATTTCATTTATTCAAAGCGGCGTATTGCATTTTGAATGTTTAGGCATTTCTTGAGCGAAATCTTTGCAATTTTGTTAAACTGGAACTGTACCGTTGAGCTATTGTGACAGATTTCCATTTTTAAGATTTTAACGTCCATTCTACCCAACCAATTCCTTATTTCGAAATGTTCTTCGACTAAGCTTGGACGTTCGTACGATTTGCATTCAATTGAAAAATCCTTTTCTTGTTTTCCACTAAAACGGACATCGTTTTTTTTTCTGTTCCCTTTCCATCTTGCTTCGATACATTAAGGTAAAGACAAAAATAACCTTTCCCTCTAGTTCAGCGAACAAATCTATCAATTTTCCAACATCAAAGTTTCCAGAACACCGGGAGAGGAAGCAACCAGCTTTGCATTTAGAAAAGGGAAAAAAGCTGTTCTTTCGTTCCGACAAGGATTTAAAAATAATACTGTTCTTACTACTAAATAAAAGAGAGGTGATGTCTTAAAATTATAAACTTTGTTTGTCATGAACAAGTTATGTATACTAGGATCTGTAACGGCTCCTCGTAATCAATCAGGTCATTCGGGTCAAATTTTGGACCGGTTCTATGCTTGTGACACGGTCTGACCCAGTGACCCGGAAGGCAAAGTAGAGATTGAATTGTTTCCTTTTTATACACTTTTGCATTTGAACAGTGTTTAATTCCGGGGTGACCGGAACCCCGGGTGTTACTGCCCAGAGCATGAAAAATACTATGCCGAAGACTTTCCTAACTAGTCATAGCATATGGAAATAGTCTCCTGTTCCCGGAAACAACAAAAACTCCGTCAGAAGTGTGCAAATACCTACTACCCGTCGGAAAGGCGATTCTGATGTAATTTTGTGTTTGAAGTATTAAATAGGATAGGAAGTTCCTGTATACATAAGGTCACCTCTCAAGGAATCCCACAAATTAAAATATTGATAGATTCAAACAACACGAACAAGACCAGGTCACCGGGTTAATACTGGCCTTTCGGGTCAATTGGATCAAGATTCGTTCAAGTCGCAGTTAGCCCAGGCATTTCGGTCAAGATCGAGTCCCAATTCATTCGGTTTAACGCCGGGTCTCCGGGCCACCTACGTTCGGGTCAGACCGGGTCACCAAGAGTGACTCGGTTTCAGCTCTTCTAGGATTAGCATAATAACGTTGGTATTGAATCATTGCATTGATTAGATTCATGTAATGCTCCACATCGGGTTAGAGAATTTGAGTGTAAATGGTTTGCAAATATAGTTCATATTCGTCTTTCTCCTCTTTGAAGTGTTATAATTGTTCTAAATGAGCTTGTTAGACTCCAAAGCCAGGATTTACTACTTTTTGTATGATTGGTGAGGGTTCCGACCTTTACATTCAATTCAACCAAATCGGCTAAACCTGAGATTATGTGTACTGATGGCTGAACTGGTACTCCATTGCGCTTTTTGACCTTCAAGACATTTCAACTATTGAGCAGCACTTAATTAAGCCAGAGAATCTAATAATTTTGGCAACACTGATTTAATATGTAGCAGTACCGATACATGAAACATTATGCCGTAGTTCGCAACTTGTTGGACTTAGGAAGAGTGCTCGTTGGACATTTTCTATGAATCTGAGTCTACACTAGTTCTGAGAATATGTTTGGGAGTATCTACCAAACTGCAATAAAACATTTTTTTTTTAAAGATGCAATTGATTAATACATTTTGTGAGAAAGTGAAGTTTTGTTTCGCTAGCTGAGCATTTTCATTGGGTGCATACGAATACTTCAGTTGTTACATAATGTGTGGAATTAGGAGATGTAATTTAGAGTTTGCTACACTGAAAGTATTTTTATTTTTATACATTTATAGAAATCAATAGTTTTCTGCAATCTAATGGTAAAATAAATGAATTTTAAAAAGTTACCTCTATCTAGAGTAAATTGAGGTAACATTACGTTTGTTAAACCAGTTTACAACGACCAATTTTGGTGAATTAAATATTCATAGTTGTCAATTTTCATCGTCATTTTTATCACCGAGTAAAACTATTTCTTCGATATAGGCCTAAAACCTCTAGATAGTCATGTATATCCTGAACCTAATCGTTCTTTAAAAAAAAAAAAAATACATCAAACATATAGTGAGCAAAATATGTACTAAAAATGTATTTTTATATTTATGGTGTAGCAGGTGTGTTATTACTATTATTGCAACACTACAAAATTACACATACAGTACATTAGTATATTGCTGCAGTGTTCGATGTATACCTATGAGATTTTCAGACAGGGAAACAGGCAGAGCCAAGGGTGGCATAAATACAATTCAATTCCAGAAAAAATATATGAATTTCTCATTGTCAGACACGTAAAATATTTTATTTTACTTCCATTGATATCCAAGGCTAAATGGATATTTCTAAAACAACGCCAAGATATTTTACAAAGAGAGAAAAATCCTAACTATCCTCCCCTGCAAATCGAACACTATCCTTAGGTCCCAGTACTATGTTTTTACGACTAAACCACTGCTTATGATAAAATTATTTTTGAATGACATTGTCAGTAATGTGAAGGAATTAAATGTTAGTTCCTATTCCTATCCTATTTGAATTAATCCTTCCTTGCTGATTTATTTAATCCAAAGCAAATTTGTAAATAAGAGTAATTTACGAAGAGCAAAAGGTAATCATTCTTTCTGTAAAAAACACTTTGTTTGACGTCAGATACTTAGATTCTATATCCATATTTAGCTTCTCAGGAATTCAGTTTCTATAATCACTTTTTTACCCCTTACATACTCAGTTTCTATGTTCATATTTTCGGTCCTCAGATAAGTAGTTTCTGTGGCCATATTTTAACCCTCCTCTCTGTACTACACTAGTGTGAAAGAATCAAATAGCGTGGAAACAGATTCAATTCCCGGCTGGGTCTATTGGGAGGAGGGTTCCGAGATCACTTTACCAAAAACTATAGGTCTCGTCCTTAGAAGCCTTACCAGTTCGTTTAGGACGTTAATTACAATTCACTCGCTCACTCTAATGATAAGATGTTTGATGGGACTGTTTCTATGTGTCGCGTAAATGATAAATTGGATTGTCGTGTGCTGAAAGATAATTTTCTGTATAAACTAAATTTTAAGTTTTGTTCCAGTTTTAAAAAGTAACGAAAATAGGCTAATTTTCAAAATAATTCCAAACTGCAACCTCCTGTTCATAAGTTAATAAAAGGTTTCTCTGTTTTGGAAAGATAAAAATCCATTTCGTAACCCAATTATAACATTTCTCACTCCTTTTTAAGAGTTGACATTGTCCGTTTTGACATAATATCGGGCAATTGGACCTTTATTTTATCAAATTCGTAACCACACGGGAAATATATTGCCTGTGAAAAGAGTATAATAGTGTTTTCCTCTACTGCTACACATACCTTTAATTCTCTTTCATTCTGCCTTTATTTTTCTGTCTTCAATGACTTGTGAGCAGAACTATGCGTGTTTGTTTCTTGCTCCGTGTGTGTGTGTGTGTGCTGAGACCTGCATCAATCTCAACAAATGCTGGAAGCTAATTTTTTGTGTTATTTTATGAAGTAATGAAGTTACCAATACAGTTGTAGTTACAAGTGAACATTGATTGAGGCGTGATTCGAAGGGGGCGAAGAGAAGGAAAAAGCAATTAAGAATTTGCTGCTCATCCATGTAGAAA
>JAGDQP010074147.1:0-10303 GCA_022664845.1 Lepisma saccharinum | reverse complement strand
TATGATCTTAAATTATTTTTTTGAGCACCTGCGTAGAACCAACACTTCGTTGGACCAACACCGGCATGAGACCAACACTTCGAAGTACCGGCGTTGGACCAACACGGCGTTCGACCAACACAGATTTTTGCCCTGGGGTGTTGGTCGTACGCCGGTTCTTGCTGCTTGAGAGGCTGTTGGTCGTACGAAGTGTTGGTCCAACGACGCATCCCCGTCCAGTCGATGTGGCCGCTTCAGACTAGGGCTGCATCCAAATAGGTGGCCGCAACACAACAGGCGGCCGCATCCCAGGTTCTGCTGCCAAAATTGGCCGTTCCCCAACAGCAGAGAGCTGCAGCACGGCTGGAGGCTATATTTGGCCGCACCCCATGAAGGCTGTGTCTTCAACTACTGGTCATCCAGACACCAACAAATGACCGCAAATTAGCAAGTGCCTACAACATGTGGCTACATCCCAGCTAGCATCCGCATCCCACACCGACCGGCTACACCCAGCACCGCAGGTGCCGAGCGCCTGCCAACAGGATATGAGGAAGAGAAAAAGAGTGAGCAGATAAAATATAATGAACAAAATCGCAGCAAAAAATGAGAGATAATCTCAACACTCACATGTTTTCAGATATCTAACAGTGAGATAGCAGTGATTTCTCATATTTTGTCAACGCAATTCAAATTTGTAGCTTTGTGTTTTTTAAATCCATCAATTGTCTTTCAAATTTCCACCCAAAGTTGGTGGTCACATCAAATCCTCTTATGTTCCACTGAAACACGACTGCTTAGACACACACCTACTGGAAGAAGAAGAGCTGATCTTCGCGCGTGGTTTCGAGCAAAAAATACGCCCTAGGTTCTTTTAACGGAGTGCTTCGGAGTGTACTTTTACCAAAACTGGTAGGTCACATAGGCCATGCTTGCACTCCTAGAAGATAAGTAAAAACTAAATATAAAAACTACATGAATAATTCTTTTCAGGTGTCTTGATAGCGAAGCTGTAAAATAAAAAGTAGATTATAATTCTGCTTAGTCCGTCCGTCTCTCCGTGTCCAGAAAATACATTTCAGGATCTATAAGAGGTAAGGAGATGGGTGAGGTGTCGTTGAAGAGGTATTGACTATACTAGATCAGATTCACCGGCTTGAATGGTTACGTGCTTCAGTGTATAACCTATTTTTTTTTAAATAATTCGATCAAATTCCTTCAATTTCATTAAACCTATCTGCACCAAATTAGCATAGATATTACACAACAGAACAGAATACTGTAGGTGTAACGTCCCCAAGCACCCACGTTGTCAGTGTTGTTAGCCCCTTTAATATCACATCCATGCTTTTTTAAATTTCTTCCATTACGTTGCACGTAGCAACATGGATTTAGGAAAAATAGATCCACGTTGAACAAGATCGCCCTGAGACAAATCTTAAAGAGGAAATGGAAATACAATGAGACTGTTCGCCAGCTATTCATTGATTTTAAGAAACATTATCCCATTAAAAGGGGAAAGACGAGTAATCGTATTTTAGTACGATTTGGAATTCCGAAAAACACTTGCTCTGCTATTGAGAATGTGTCTCAGCAATCCCCATAAGTAGAATACGGATAGGTTTTAAAATGGCAGACACTTTCGAGATTTGCAACGAATTCAAACCACACCACTACTGTATTACTTTGCTCTAGAATATGCGATCCTAAAAGTAAAGTAAAACAGGACAAAAAGGGACTATCATTGAATAGCTTGAACCAACTGTTCGTATACGCGGATGATATAGATTTAATAGGGAACGATATAGATGCACTACAAAGTAACATCGATGTCTTAGTAGAAGCCTGCGATGAGACAAGTCAACATGTGAACTTAAAGAAAACGAAATACATGATAACAAGCCGAAACACAGGGGATGAAGGAAGTAGATACTTAATATATAAGAATGAAAACGTAGAGAAAGTAAAGAATATTAAAAACTTAGGAGTATGTGAAACTAATAAAATAAGGTTACGGAAGAGATAAAATGTCACTTAGCATCGGCCAACTCATGTTTCTATTTAGTCTAGAAACTCTTAACCTCGCGATTAATATCCAAGAAGTTAAAATTGAAAATATAAAGAACGGTTATTCTTCCGGTAATACTTTCCGGTTGCGAAAGTTCAAGTATGACCTTACCAGATTAACATCAATTATGTGTGTTTCAAAATAAGGTTTTAAGAATGAATATACGGGCCGAAACAGGACAAGTGTACTGGAGAAAGGAGGAGACTGCATAATGAAGAACTCCATTGACTGTACAACTCATCCGATGTTGTAAGAATAATGAAATCGCGACCACTAAGGTGGGCACGATGGGTGGAGGAGAAGCAAAGATTATATTCCATTTTGATTGGAAAACCGGAAAGAAAGAGACCCTTGTGAAGACCGAGACGTCATTAGGAGTACAGTATATTCGGGAGGTAGGAGTCCATGATTGGCTTGATCTCAACCAGGGTAGAATGCTTTGGTGAACGTTTATTACTGCGGCTATGAACTCTCCAGATCATAGAATTAGTAAGTTAAATGCTGGACGTATTAGCACCAAACTTGGCATAAATGTTTTTTTAACACAATGGAAAAATGTGTGTTTCCGTCCCCAAGCACCTCGTTGTAAGTTTTGCATACTCGTGTTCAGAAAATATGTATCTCAAGAAACTTCGTTTCAACGTGTCTTCCAATAGGTATTTAGTAGAGGAGTCGTTGAAAGACTTTGGCTTGACTAATCCAGAGCCACCAGCACCGTCTTGATCAGGCGTCACAATAGTCAGTGTTGCTAACCACTGAACTCGTGACTGAATAGAGGGAAAGAAACTCCTGACCACGGTTACAGAAAGCAAGTTCGCCAACCTCTGGGTCATCTTAGGTCAACTGAGTCTCCGAAGCCTTGGAATTTCTGAAAACCTGTACTGTATAATTTTAGGTCTATTTGTTTTTTTATCTACGTCTTCATTCGTATTTCTTCGGTTCTCTCTTTCTTCTTTTCTATTCTTTAAATGAATGCACTGTTCCGAATGAGTTATTAATCGTGGTCAAATGATGCTACAGAAAAGAGGAAGATCACATTTACCATTGTGCGCTGTATTGGTTAATTATTTCAAATTTGATCCACAGAAGTCATTAGGAACTGCAGAAATTTCATGGCTTAGATATATTGTGAATTTTCAGAGCACAAAACGAATGGAGATTTGCTCTTATGATTTTACATTTGCGCTTTTAATTAACGGCATTTGTCTGCCACTAGATAAATTTAAAGTAGATTAACTTGCTGTATCCTGGCGATCATTCAGCTGCGGATGAAGTAACACAAAATTTAAGAAGAGAAGAGGAAAGCGAGAGAAGAGGAGAGAGACGAACCACCGTCTTCGCTATTGCTCTATGGTAGAGCGCTCATTTCTGGTGCCTGGGGTACGCGGTTCGATCCTACGTCGTGTCTTCGTGGTGGTCAAACACCGTGTGTGTGGGTATTCTCGGGGTCATCCCGTTTCCTTCCACTTTCTTCATTTCACCAATTGTGCCACCATGGTCTATTCGTCTTGACCCAAAATTACCTAAAGACCTTTAAAACATTTAAAATCAGACTAGTTTTGAAAGTTCTTGGTGATAAAGCTTAATGTTATTTTCAAATATACTTGAAAATAATGTATAAGTCACAATCAACAATGGTATTTAGAAACTGTGTTAATCAAATGAAGTAATGTATCAAATGAAATGATCCATAATTTGAAAATATTTGTTACTGATAAAAAAAAATGAAGTCTTGGGCTATGCCATCTTAAGCTATGAACTCACATTCAAATCCTGGCTAAAAGTATTAGCATCAAAATCTGAAACATTTTATTTAATCAATATTAATGTGTAATAGATGGTCGTTTTTCAAAATTTTAGTATTGTTCTTGATTTGTTCGGCATTTCAAAAGAGTGAAAACTCGGAGGTGGGATTTGTAGTTAGCAATAAATGTTAACTGCAAATGACAGCAAACGTGTAATTTCACGCCAGTGCATTTACATTAAATAATTCCATTAGTTTCTTTTTCTTTTTCTCTTAAAATTCCAATCCAAAAGCAGAAAATACTGTGTTCTTTTCCTCCAGCTTTGCATGCCTTGGTTTATTTTGAACGTAAGATTGACAGTACAATGTGCAGAAGCAATCAAGATTTTCGGTCATTTGTTCTACCTACATGAGATACCGTATTTAACCACTTATTTATACAGTATAAGAAACGCCTTTTGTGACAGAGAGTCACTTCAAACACGCAGAAATTAATTTCTTATACATTATTAATGGGAGCGAAGTATGTGTTGACAATTTTGGGTGAAACTGTTATATTGTGAAATCACACTTCTTGTCTAAAACATCTTTAGTAAAAATACCCAACAGAATCAAAAATGGAAAAATAGAATAGAAATGTAATAGCTAAAGGATTGTAGGGTGGCACAAAGAAATACAGAATAAAATATATCGGAGAATAGAAAAAAAGATTTAAAAATTGTTACAGTGAGAACTGATGACTGCTCCCCCGTATCCTCCTGATCGCAGAAGCAAAAAAAAAAAAAAATGTGTAATTATAAGGAGAAGGTGAGAAGAAGTAGCTTTTAAGATGTCTCAGTACCTATTGTTGCGTTTGAGTTGATGTATGAAAAAATCGTCTGGGTAATCACTCATGAGGAGAGTAGTGTAGTCAGGAAACGAAGCTTGGTTTGCTTCTGTCCTGAAACTTCACTTTCCTTAGCAACCAGTGTGAAAAACTTAAATTATGTCTATAAAAGCAAATGGATACAAATCACATTTGATTATTAAAAATAATTCCAGCTCATATTTTTGTGGTTAACGCGAAATATACATGACACAGAATATGAGCAGTTTAGGTCAAACATTTCTTGTTGTATATAAAAGATAAAAAAAAAACACTGAAACTGCTGAACAAGACTATATTATTCGTAAAAAATAAATTACACGTAACGTTTCGACCTTTTAGTAAAGATCCTCTTCAGACATACACTGAGTCTGTACAAAAAATTACACACATATAAATACATGCTCAATAATCTACCTGCTCCCTCATTGGCCGAAACAAGCAGCCAATCAGAGACGCCCGATCAAGCAGCCTCCCCATTGGCCGGAACAATCAGTCAATCAGAGACGCCATAAAACATCCCATTTCAACGAAAGAGAATCAACATGAAGCAAACTTAGAGCCCCCTACCACCTCAATTAACATACATATCTCTGTGTTTGTCAACAATAATCTTCCATTCTTTATTAATGCTAAAACCTTTGGTCCAGTTCATTAAGTTCTTATCTACTTCTTTTTCTATCCACCAGGCCTCTTTCCGTTTTCTAGACCACATACTAGCTTCATGTTCTAACACAATCACTTTTTCCCAGTCCACATTATGTCCTTTTTCTTTTACATGTTTGAATATAGCATTACTCTCTCTACCATATTTCACATCGCTTTTATGATGTTTAATTCTTTCTTTCAACAATTTACCCGTCTCTCCAATATACTTCATATCACAATCCTCACAGTTAATACAATAAATGACACCTTTCTGCTCCTTCTTCCCTTTATCCTTTCCTTTACTTCTGACCAAATCTAACAATTTTCTACTACCTTTTCTGTACACTCTCACACCCTGCTTTCTTAACATCTTTTTAATAATCTCTGTGTCCTCTCCTAACCCTATAATGCCTTTCCATACCACCTCTTTTCCTTCCTCATCTCCTTCTCTTCCCCTAGAATGCACAGATGCCTTTATGATATCCCTTTTACTATACCCATTCTCATATAGCTGTTCCTTAAAAGCTTTTACATTCTTTTCTACATTTTTGCTACAAATCCTAGTAGTTCTTGTCAACATATTTCTTATAAAATTAGTTTTGGTGCTTTTATCCACATTACTTTTCTTATTACAATAAATACCA
Source organism: Lepisma saccharinum (assembly GCA_022664845.1). Lineage (NCBI taxonomy): Eukaryota > Metazoa > Arthropoda > Insecta > Zygentoma > Lepismatidae > Lepisma > Lepisma saccharinum. Next base: position 4,355 of record JAGDQP010074147.1, on the reverse strand, counting down.
GCATTGCATTCTTTTTGATACCATTGAGTTTTAATTCTCCTCCCTTCTTTACTCATTAAAATATGAAGATAACATAAGCTACCTCCATTCTCTATCTCCAGCTCTAAGATAAAACTTTATAAAAGATAAACTCGACTTGATATAAAGTCTCTCAAATTATTTGGTAGGTAGGCAACACATAGAATTGAGTTTAAATCTTGTAATTTGTTCATAAATTATTTTGCTCAGACTAGTATCATGAAGAACGATAGGTCTTCGAGTGACGCTGACAAAGGACTCTGTTAGCGGCACTCTATGTATACAGCTAATTTCGGATCTAGCGAACTAAAAGCCCGATTTTGGTGTTTGAACTTGCATTTAAAGGCTCTTTGCTATACTAAGATACAAAAAAAATTGGGTCGGTAGGACCTCCCTGGGACCCCCTAGGTCGGTTCGAAGAAAAATTCAGAATTTCGCATTTCTGATGATAGCAATCCCAGACCTTATAGGCGGCCAAAGCTTCGGGATCGAAATCTCTGCTTCAATATCTTTCAAACGGTGTATAAGACGTCAAGATCGGTGAAGGGTTATGACTTTATTTTTAGGCCAATCACAAAGTTTTCAAAATGGATAGAAAAGTTTGTCTGTCATTCTGTCTGTCTTTTTGCTTTAGCCAAAAATGTTTGGTACCAGGGGGGTTGGGGGTCAATTGCACGCCTCGTAGAGGCAAATTGATGCTTATTTTTTAAAATAGGAGTTACCGTTTTCGAGATACAGAGCCTACCATGGTCCAAAGTTGATGTTTTGTATGAAGTCTATGCACTTTGATTTTAACAGACAGCCTTAGAACATTAAGTGATATCAGTTTAAAAGTCCTTTGGAGTAAAGGGAAGAGTGACAAGAATTTTACTCACAAGAAAAAGGTATATCCATTTTGCGAGTGATTTTCTTTGTGTCACTATGGCGGAAGGGAGGATACTAAATCTCTTAATTTTATTAAAAAGGAAACGCTTCCACCATAGTGACACAAAAAGAGTCACTCGCAAAATGGATATCACTTCTTTTGTGAGTAGGATTCTCCGGGTGGTCGAGCGGTCTGCGGCGGTAGGCCATCGGCTCGAAGGTCCCGGGTTCGAGTCCCGGCAGGGGTATGGGTGTGGATTTTAAGAGCTAAAGGCGAATCGTGACGGGCCGAAGTCCAAAGTTACTAGACTGGCCCATATAAAAATAAAGTTTACGAAGTGAGTAGGGTTTTTGCATCACTCTTTAACCCAAAGGGTTTTTATACGGCTTGACCCATAGACTGATATGTTTGAAACATACCTCATCTATTACCAAGAGCTGAAAAACATACAAGTAAAATATTATAAGTTATTATGTCTCCAAATATTGTGTTAGCGTAGAAGCTGGTTAAGAATGGGTTATGCGTTAATCATGATCTGGAAAATAGCAAATACTACTAATAATAATGACTGGCCGAATTGTTTTTTCCTGTTTGAAGTAATTTAGCATTCGACCATTAGTGCATTATCGGGATCATTCTTTAGTTTCAATCATGTATTTTCTTGTGTTTACTATGTTTAATACAACTATATCGTACCACAAATTCCCTTTAGGAATAATTGTCTGGTGTTGTAACTGTATCTCTTTGTCCAGCGAAGTACATTATGGACTCAGATTCGTAGAAAATGGCTAATGGGTACTCAAGTACAAATTACTGTACAATATTACAATCGAAGCAATTTAATATTTTAGGTGACTTATTTTGAAAATGTGAATAGCATGCTGTTATGTAATAAATATTATTTATTCTCACGTTCACACTCATTCTTAAAAATATGTTTCAATGCTATTTTAAAAGCGAGTTAATCCTTTGTGCCACTGCCCGACGAATACTCATATTGGCAGATTTTTTAAAATATTGTCCAGAATTATTCAGTCAGTGACAATAAGATACGTTCATTTACATTTAAGCTGCTGTATGGTCTGTAGAAATACTTTAAGTGCGTTACTTCAATACATCTCTATTTTGGATTAATACTTGGTTTGGTTAATTTCGATGCAAGTCGATGAAGTAGCTAACTTATTTAATTAATTTATATTCATCGAATTTATATATTATGTTTCGATTAGTGTTTCATGGTATTTATTTTTACTAATGTTCTGTCCTGAGTTTCGAGGCTTTACACATTCTTTATTGTCTAGAGAACATTCCTACACAGATTGTAAAATGTTCGTTATTTACATTGGGAAAATAATCTACAACTAAGATTGATCTCGTGAGAAATTGGAATTATTTTTGTCTTATATATTTACGTATCTTTCACCTTTAGAACAAGATAAACTATATAGAGATATGAATTTGTTCCATAGTGGAATGGTTCGCCGTAAAAAATCATTAGCATGAAAAACTCCTGACAGCAGTCGTTTTGTTTATATGCATCTTTTTCAGCATGTTACACCATACAAGGAAATAAATTATGTTAGAAAAGTCAGGTTATATTTATTTCATTTTACAATATGGAAAATTGTCCACTATGCAAGTTGGATCACTAGAATTATAATGCACTGTATTCAGTAGTTCAGGCATTTGTTACTCTATTATCCGCAATACATCTTCTAACACTTTGTTCGTTTTGGCAAACATGAAATTTGAAAACAGGTCACAACGATTTTACAAAATATTACTTCATTACAGCAACTGAAGGTAGCTCATTTCACCGTGCATATAAATAGTTCGTTGTTGACCGAAGAAATAAAAGTCTCGGATTTTATGGAAAGTGGATGCTATAGTATGATGAATTGTGTTTAGTATAAACACATTAAAATAAGAGTGAATAAAAGGTTGAGTATTCTGTGAAACCTGCTCAACTACCAAAGCTATTTCAACTGCTTTGTAAGGTAAGGTAAAATGAATTTTATGGGCGGTAACAGCACTATGGCTTACGCCCGTCCCGATACGGGGAAGCCCCTTATCTTTGTCACGTCTAAAAATAGCTGTTAATTAAAATAATAAAACAATATAAAAGATGAAGATGTAAAAGGTCTTCACAATCACCCCACTGGTGTAAATGGCCAGAATAAAAACCAAGCCTGTAAACGGGCCTTTACAAATAAAACAAAACTACACTATAAAACTTAATGGAAGCCTGTAAATGGGACTTCACAAGATAAAACAAAACTACACTATAAAACTTAACAGCAAAGGAGCATAATCTTATAAAATAAACGGAAATCATAAAAATCTTCAAAAACAAGTAAAAGATTACCGTTTAAGTTTAGGTTTATACCTAGGTTTCCCTCTCCTTCCAACGAGATTAAAATCTATATCCATCAGGGGGTCCTCAACCATGTCGGAGGACAAAGATGAACTTGGTTGATGGATAGGATCTACAGACTCGTCCTGAGCTAATTGTGCAGCCAAAACGTTCGTCAAAGTCTTAATGCTCGTAGCGAGAGGTGAAGTTCGAGCTAATTTGGAGACCTTATAGAGACTAAAAGTAGGCTTAACCCGTGGAGCTCTAGAGCTCTTCACAGGTGTTTTTTGTCCCTGACTCTCCGGCGGCATATTGCTAGGAGGCTCCGATTCTTTGGGCGGCTTCGGAGTGTCGTCATGCACAACAGACTCTGTTTGTGTTGATACGTTAACTGTCTGGGTACCAACCGAGACAGTTTTAACTGCTATTTTGGCTACAACATGGGAAAACGCACCAGAGGGAAGGGTGCGCTGAGACTCTTTTACGCGACGTTTTGCATCGCCAGCAGATATTTTCTCAATAACCAGCAGCTCTCTAATACGTTTTTCTTCTTTAAATACCGGACAGTCACGCGACCAGGCCGTGTGATCACCCTTGCAGTTAACACACTGAGGTTTCAGTGATGTGCAAGGATCCGCACCATGGCTGCTGGTACCGCATATTGCACATACGGCAGAGGTCGCCTTACACGACGTGCTGGTGTGTCCATAGTGCTGGCATTTAAAACACCGGAGCGGACTCGGTATATAAGGACGGACAGGTAAGCAATAGAATGCTGCCTTCACGTCCTTGGGGAGCTGTGGCATGGCAAACGTCAAAATTAGCAAGCTCGTGGGTTGCAGTTCGCCACTCTTTCGAGTTTTAATGCGTCTAACGTTCACTACACCTTGGCTGGCAAGTTCAGTCTTAATCTCTTCTTCAGGGACATCTTGCAAGTCCCAACAAGATATTACGCCCTGACAAAAGTTCAGTTGACGGTGTGGTTCAACTTGAACTTCGAATGGTCCTAAGGTTTTCAGTTTAAAGAGATTAGTTGACTGCTTATTAGTTAACGTCTCCACGAGCAAGGTGCCGTTGCGAAGCTTTTTAACATGCTTAAGTTCACCTGCAACGTGATTC